>JARJHM010001459.1:0-26675 GCA_033356055.1 Carex pumila | reverse complement strand
TTTTATTTTTATTTTCAATTAATAAAATTTCAAAGCGCCTCTTCAAGTACAAATTTGCCTATTCAATCGTCTATGTACAAAAAAATTAATTTGCATAAATCTCAACGTAGAACCGATTCGGTAGCTATTGCGCCGAAATTTTTATTTTTACCATCTTCAAAAATAAAAATAAACCAAATAACTCTTGTTCTTTGGAAATTATATTCTAACCAGGATCTGCGATTCGTTTGGCTGAGAATGCGAACCCTATTCTTTACTCAATGAGTTGATTACATAACAAAACAAAAATTGAGGTCGCAGATTCAAATCTGCAATTTTTTTAAAATGAAATTTTCAGACGAAAAAGGAATTTTTTTTTTTTTTTTTAAGAATGTAAAAATAAAAATTCCTGACTTTCGCGAGCATAATAACAAAAATGGGCACTCCAAAATAATTTGACGAGCTCTCCTGATAATAATTCAAAAATACTTTGTTTTCCAAAATACAGAGAGTATATTAAAATACTAAGTTCTTAGAAATAAAAAAAATTCTTAAAAGTTTGCAAAAATTACAAATATTTTTTTGCATATTATTCATAAAAGATTCATAAAATACACAAATAATTTTTATATACGCAATCAGGGAAAAGACTAAAAAGCACAAGGAGATCAAAGACGATCTAAAAGACTAAAACAAAAAATTAAAATAGATTAAAATACTAAACAAATACAAAAAGACATCTCTCACCTTTGCATTCGGTTTGCTCGGAGTTGGTCCTCTCGGGATATTTCGCAGAGTTTATGGGAAGGAAGAATATTTGTTTTAAACCAAATATTTGCACATTGAACTTCATTTAATATTGTACAACCCCGCTTTTTCTCAAACTTGGCATAAACACGTGATAAGTTGGAATGCTCTGTTCCGACTTTACAGTTACTATTTTTTTCTCCAAAATAATAATTATAATAAAGCAAGCTTCCAATTTTAACTTTAGTACATTTAATTATATATGATTGCCGGAATTGGGTTTTGGCCTGTGGTGGGCGTATTCTAAATTGAGGCAAAACCCTATAAAAAAAAAAAGGAAAAAGGTGAAAGACTGGGTATTTTCTCTAAACACCAAATAATAATAATAATAATAATAATAATAATAATAATAATAATAATAATAATAATAATAATATTATTATTATTATTATTATTATTATTATTATTATTATTATTATTATTACTATTATTATTATTATTATTATTATTATTATAATAGATAGATAATAATAGATAATAATAATAATAATAATAATAATAATAATAATAATAATAATAAAATAAAATTTTAGATCCTAAATTCCCTCAAAAGTCGAAAGACTCAAAATAGAGAAAAAATTTCCCAACTGAAATATAGTCTTCGGCTCCAAGCCCGTTTGAGCCCAGCCCATTAACTCTTACATAAAACGGATGAATTTTCTAAAAACTTGTTTGAAAATCTTAATAAGAGTCACGAATTCACCGCTTAACATATCTAATGTTATTTTTTTTTACAGATATATTAATTTTAAACGTTTAGATAATTAATTTTAACAAAAAAAATATTATTTTAATATATAATTATAAGAAAATATGATTATACAACTATGTATTTTAAATATAGAAAATATTTTTAATAAAAAGAACTTTAAAGTAAAAAAAAAAAAACTTAGCTAGTTCTTTTAAATATATTCCAACTTTTTATAACACAAAGTTAAATTGTCAAGGCAAGTTTAATAATAGTACAAAAGTCACATAATTCATCTTCATTGCAATTTTGTGTTATAAAATAAATTAAATGTATACAACAACTAAAAATAAATTAAATAAATATACAAAAAGTTCGTGATTCGTGATTCGTGATTCGATTTGAGTTCAATTCAAAAAAAGTTTGTAATTAATTAGGTTTAAAATTGGTTCGTTTTGAAACAAATTAAATTAGTTCGAATTCGAAGTCGAACGAGTTAAATTCTATTCGAAACTCTTTTTTTCAATTCTAAACCGTGCTTCAATTTCAAACCAGTTCAATTAGAAACTAATTCAAATTGATTTGAACCAAACTCGAACTCTTCTTTTCAGTTCAAAATTCAGATTCGAATCAAACCAATTCCGTTCCAAATGGTTCGAATTCAAACTTGATTAAGTTCGATTCAATTTGATATGTTTGCAAAAGTAAGATAGCCTCTTTCCCTTCAAGAAGCAGATTAGAAATCGGCATCAAGTTAGGATCATATAGTGGCAAAAGTTCGTAGTTTTTTATTTTTTGAATCAATTTCTTTAGAAGCAAACTCAAGGTACCAAATTCTGGTGCTATTTGACCCGTCAACCCATTCATTGGTGGTTTAGGACCCCAGTTACTGTTCGCGATCGTATACTGAGGTGCTACCCGCGATTGTTAGAACGACGCGAGCCGGACCTTGATTCCGTTCATAAAGATGAAGGGGAGGAGGTAACTAAATCCCATCTCATTTGGGGCGGAAAACGAATCGACACGAATTTTTCTAACTAAAGCGGGACTTGGAAATTTTCATTGCCCGGTAGGCCTGCTAAACGAGCCGGGCCGGCTCATGGATTTTGAGCTGGACTCTTGAATGAGTCAAATTGAGCTGAGCTCAATTCGAGCTAAGCCCGAACTCGAAATAAATCTCACATACTCATTCTGATCCGAGCCGAGCCAAGTTGTCCACTGAGTCGAACCATTTCTCTCCTCTCGCTCTCGCTCAATTCTTCTCCCTGTCGAACAACTGAGCTCTCGTTCTCTCGCTCCGTCGCTCTCCATCTGCTCTCTTGATCCGTCGCCTCTAGTTTCTCTCCTCTCTTCTCTCTTCTCTCTTCTCTCAGGTGCTCTCTCGCTCTCCTCTCCTCTCTTCTCTCTCTTTTTTGAAATGAATCCCTCTCCTCCTCTCTCTCTCTCTCTCTCTCTGAGATGCTTAAATTGAATAGAAAACCATGATACTGGTACTGATTTGATTTTGTGGATTTTGTTAAAATACGATTTTTGAAACATTTTGAACTATCAAAGTATCAAGTACCAATCCGATTCTCTCTCCCTGTGATACTGGTACTGATATCCATGATACTGGTAAGCACAAACTTGTCCCTGAAATGATTTAAGTGAGATCTATCAGGTAATTGATGTATGGTATAATCTGAGAGTGGCTGACCCTTAGATTATACTGTTTAATCTACACATTGAGATGTTTTTCAAATTACAAAAATATATTTAGCCCTTCTCGCATGAGCTTTTTATGTTGAAGGTCATATGAACTCTTCGGTATAGTTTGGTTTAAAGCTGTCATGACACCTTCATGCACCCTGGAAATATTTGATATTAGTGTAAATACATGGTTTCGAATGTAGATTTATTCTCAGTTTCAGCATAAATCGGTACTGGTACCTACTTTCATGTCCATGTAATTGATAGTATATTAAAAAAAAAAAAGTGAATTTTAATAGACACTCACAATCACACATCTAATTCGATGTAGGTCTTGGCTCTACTAGGTGTGATACCAATTTTGTTTCTTGAAGAGGATTTGGCAAGTCATCATGAATTGGTAGCTTCCTGTTCATATTCCATAGCTGGAATTGAATTTTTTTCGATGTTTTTCTCTTCAGTTTGGGGCTATGTTTAATACTATCAAAATCCTTCTAAAAAGTTTGCACTATGCTTGAGTTGAATTAGATGTCAGAAATGGTCCAATTTTTGCTCTTCACTGTTTTCAATTTTTTTTTTCTTTTTTTCCTTTTCTGTTACATTTATGTGATTTAAATTGTTTGCTTCTTGAGATTTGAGTTTAGGGGCGCATATTAGGAAATTTAAGCATGTTGATTCTCATAGATTTTAATTAACATTTAATTTGTAATGTTAAGATTGCTGAATTTTGAAGAAGTTATTAGTTAATTTTTATTGTGATGTGAAAAGTTAAAGTCACGCAGTCTTCAATCAGTAGCTATTTTTATTGTTTATCTCTACATATAATCCAGGAGCCGAATTTTTATTGTTTATCGCTATATATAAATTAAATGAAAATCAGCGACTTATTCACAACTCACGGGCCACGGACCGAGTTTTGGATCGAGCCGAGTTCAGGCCGAGCCGAGTTGAGCAAATGGACCGAGTCGAGCCGGGCTTTTCCCTTCATATTTGATCCGAGTCCGAGTCGGGCCTTTTACTGAAGGTTGATAGAGCCGGGCTGAGTTTTGAGCGAGTTACCGCTCATTAGCAGGCCTAATTGCCCCCTTTTACATATGTACGAAAAAAAATTAAATACTGAATATATTAAAATTGGACGAGGTGGACTCGAGGTATTTTCTTTTAATAACCTTAAAGACATGTTATACGTGCATAGAAAATGAAAAATGTGACATGACGTGAAACGTCATGCATGCTATTAAAATTTACTTTTATGTAACGTATTTGTAATTAAAATAGTAAAGACGATCACATTATGTGTGGCTACACCGTAACCACACATAACGTAACTATTTGTGCGACATGAGTAATTACGTGTAATATTCTTATGTTTAAGTTAGTTTAAAAAATAATAAAAAATGTACAAAAAATAAGAAACTATTACAAATAAATTATAATTAAGAATAATGTTAAAAATATTAGTCACGTAATGTGTCACGTGACATGATTAAGTTGGTAGATGACATTCACGTCATATGAATGATCACATCATGCGACACACGAGTTACATCACGTGATCGACACACGTGACGTGACGTAACTAATAACGATGTAACTAATTTTCCTTTCTACACATGCATAAAATTGTAGGGAGAGTTGTGTCATGATTAGATATGTCACCACATAATACGTGTTGTGATTGCGTATCTTATGTTTTGATCATTCTAGTAACTTAACTATTTTTTGAAAAATAACACGATACATTACGTGAAATTTATAATTACAACACGGCAAGTTACACGGTTCACACGTAATTAAATTTAGAGAAATATTCCTGTACCCCGAGCCACAAAACCTGAGCCCGTCTCCGAACTGGTTTAACTGGATTTAACTGTCCGCTAATAACGATAATTTATTAATTTTTCATTAATTAACGAATTGTTGTTTTAACGCATTGCAGTTTTACATTGATTGCTTTAAATATTAGCTTTGCATGCTTTTGTCTTGCGCTTTAATTTCGTGGACAGTCTGTTAGAAACAGTTGTAATCACCAATCCCCAAATTAGTCCCCCAGATTGTTAACGGTCATCTATTCATTAATTAACTACTTACTTGAACGTACTTTAAAGTACTTTAAAGTACAATTTAAACCCAGTTAGCTCGAGGATGCGATGAGGGATTGGTTCTAATTTTGATTATGCAAATTAATAGTTTTTTATATTTACTAACTAAAAATACAGTCTCCATTTTGAACAAGTAATCCATTAAATGAAGATTTTTCAATGTTTGTAAACACAGATTTATATGCTTTAAAATATATTTGAAGAATAAGTTTTAAAATGTGTTTGTAAACACAGGTTTATATATTTGTAATACAGATTTTTTAATTTTTGTAAACACTAGTTTATATGCTTTAAAATGTATTTGTAAACACAGGTTTATATGCTTTAAAATGTTGTTTTCTTGCCAGTATATATTGGTTTACTTGCACAGGTTTATATGCTTTACACACATGTCTATATGCTTTAAAATGTTGTTTTCTTGCCAGTATATATTGGTTTACTTGCACAGGTTTATATGCTTTACACACAGGTTTATATGCTTTAAAATGTTGTTTTCTTGCCAGTATATATTGGTTTACTTGCACAGGTTTATATGCTTTACACACAGGTTTATATGCTTTAAAATGTTGTTTTCTTGCCAGTATATATTGGTTTACTTGCACATGTTTATATGCTTTACACACAGGTTTATATGCTTTAAAATGTTGTTTTCTTACCATTATATATTGGTTTACTTGCACAGGTTTATATGCTTTACACACAGGTTTATATGCTTTAAAATGTTGTTTTCTTGTCAGTATATATTGGTTTACTTGCACAGGTTTATATGCTTTACACACAGGTTTATATGCTTTAAAATGTTGTTTTCTTGCCAATATATATTGGTTTACTTGCACATGTTTATATGCTTTACGCACATATTTATATGCTTTACACACAGATTTATATTGTTTTGTAAACAATTGTTGTTTCGAAGTAGTAGTTTCATTATTATTTAATAGAGTTTTACATGCTTAGAAATTGGCATTGTTGGGACAAGTTCTAAATTTATGATTGTTTCGAAGTATTAATTTTATTGTTATTTAATAGAGGTTTGCATGCTTAGAAATTGTAATTGTTGGAGTTTTGACTAACATAAAATAATTGATGAGGCTGCTAACAATTGTTGTTTCGAACCAGTAGTTTCATTGTTATTTAATAGAGCTTTGCTTGCTTAGAACTAGTAGTTTTGACTAACATAAAATTCAGAGCTGTAAACATTTTGATGGGGGACGCGCTCGAGTATTGGTACAAATTTAGAGCTTTAAATTTTATGCTCGATGACGAATTCGGGGATTCGTTTTTATTTTAAAAAATGAAAAATTAAATCATTTATAATGAAAGTTAAACACTTGAATGCAGTTGTTTAAACGCTTTCCTTTATATGTTTAAATTATCCGATTGTTTCGCTGCATTTGGTGGTGCCTTTGTTAATTTTTTTAACAGAGCGTTTTTCTCTTCATGCAGCAAAATTATGTATAATAAAGAAAGATTGATACTGTTATTGCGCTGTATAAAGTAAAACCTGATTTTTTTATCACCGACATTCTAGAAGGTTGGGAGACACGTGCGGGTACTTTATTTGGGGTACAATTATCAACTTCCTTAAATTTATTAGATATTAATTAAATAGTGAATCAAACTTAAATTATAAAAAAAAATTACTAAATATTAATTAAATAGTGAATTTTAATTGAACTATCTTAAATTAAAAAAAATATAGTAAAATATGACGTGACGAACACATTACTTACGGTCACGATATAGCTATTTGCATTTAATGATTGTCGTTTCAAATTAAATGTACAAAAATGTATTGAAATTTTACTAGTTATTTCGATTTTACGGGCTCAACCCTAACAAATCTGAAATTATTGGACCCAACTAGGGATAGACTTTTTCACACTCATCTTCGTTTTCACACCTCTCCCTCCCTCCCTCCTCTCTTATTCGCTAATGGCGACCTCGGCTACTTTAACAGCTCAGTTGTCGAAGGTTTCTACCTTTCCCTCTCCTTCTCTTTGTAAGTGGACAGTGATTGAGGTTTCGTGCTTCAATTTTGTTATATTTACTATTAACGTTCTTCCGATACGGGCATAATAGTTGCCCTATTTTGTACAGTTTTTGTAATAATTTATTTTGTTTTTAGCTCCTTAAACTATCTTATTCTTTCGCGTCTCTTTAGGTTGTAATTCGAGGACAGATCGGGTGCGGTTTTCAAAATTTTCCCCTGTGGGAAGAATTAATTCAAGGAGATATGTTGGTGTTTATGCTTTATTTGGTGGGAAAAAGGACAATAGCGACGATGGATCCTCAAAGGTTGCACCCTTCCTTTATTTAATTTTATAAAGTCATTACAGTAACTTCAGAATATACAGGGCAAACCTGAAGTCAAAAGTATGTGATACTTACATCATTTGCATCTTTAAAAACATAACAAGTATACTCTATGCAAAATCAGTTTGGCAATTATTGGAATTAGAAGTATTAAAGAGGTTTATTGGTCATACATTTTTTTTATGGAGAAATGCTTAGTTCAGTGGGGAAAAAAGAAAATGATAGAAGACTAGGTTATACAGATTCTTACTTCGAACTTCAATTCTATTTTCCATAGTGCTATCATTAGTTTTTCTATATAAAATATTCTGAAGCTGATACATCTTCCATTGTGTGCTTAAATTAGCCTGGCTTCTTAGGAAACATGCAAAATTTGTTTGAGACAGTTAAAAAGGCTCAACAAGTTGTTCAAGTTGAAGCTGTTCGAGTACAGAAGGAACTTGAAGAGTATGTAAAAGACCTCTCTTGTATTTGTTTAATTTTTGGACGATCTCATATGTACATCAAGGCCTGGATTATCATCATATGCAATGTAATAGTTGCCCTCAATTTGTTTTATATAACCAAACTATTGATTCTTTCCTCACACAAGGAGAATATCTTTTGAAGAAATCAAGGGGGCAGGTATTTTCCATTTTTTACAGGTTATGCATGACGCATGTTTTGATGTTTTGAAGAATGGAAATAAATCTTTTAGATTGATTTTATATTTTACATTGATGAGAATATGTATAGCATTGGTCACATTTGTCTGACATTTAATATTGTAGAACGGAGTTTGATGGCTATTGTGAAGGTGAACTCATAAAGGTACCTCCAATACTTTTCTCTGGTTTATACTTTTTGTCACTTGTCTATTACATGTTACATGATTTTATTAATTTATCGTTTTAGGTAACACTATCTGGAAATCAACAACCAATACGTACCGAAATAACAGAAGCAGCAATGGAACTAGGTGCTGAAGTATGTATCACTTTCTATTTCTTTGTATGATGTAATAGAACTTATAATCTTGACTGCTCCACAGCGGCCCGGTGTTACCTTCTGAAACTTCTTGTTTTGTTTACTTATTTCTTTGCTATGTCCAGTTGCAGTCTCATTTTCAAATCTGAAAGTTAGTTCAGTGGTTTACATGTACAGGGTTTATTTCATTTGATACTAAATTTTACTATTATTGACCCTTTTTTGTGGCCTGCAGAAAGTCTCTTTATTACTCACTGAAGCCTACAAGGATGCACACCAAAAGAGTGTGGTGGTAAAATACTTATTTACTGACCATTTTTCACTTCAGTTGGACTGTTTGGTTTGATCTGGGACACTATTGTATAGTACTATAGATCCAGCATCCTGTCTTTGCAAAACAAATTAAGTCCAAGAAACACCCTTGGCTGTTATGCAACTCAACCTCAATTCTCAATTTACCATTCATTGTGATTGCAAAAGAGAAACAAGTGGTATTAAATGGTGAAGGGTACATACTGTATCACCTTTATCATGCTATTTACGCCAAAGCAGCTTCCTTAACTGATTTTTATGAAGTCATTGGCTGTATGTAGATCCAAACCTGCGGGATATTTTTTCTTTTGTCTAACATAAACATATGGAACCCTAACTCAGGCAATGAAAGAGAGAATGAGCAATCTGGCACAGAGCTTAGGAATTCCTCAGGGTCTCGATCAAGGTTTCAATAAGTGATTGTACTGAAATTTGATCTATATTTATCTGTTCCCCTCAATTTTGTAGCAAGGCATGTCAATTGTAAACCTGGATATTGTAGTCCAGTCCGTACTGTTTGTAGTGCGCAAGAGTTTTAGCAGCTAATGCATAATTTTTCAAATCCTTGCTTAATCTTGGTTCAAGTCAAATTATTAGTGTTATATCATCAATGAACTGATTATCGCAAAGGGAACTAATGGAAAGAGAGAGAGGACTGACCAAAAAAAAAAAAATTGGAGAAATTATTGTAATGCTGAGTCTTTCAAAGGAATCTTCTAAAGAAAAGGTGTACATGACTTGAACCGAAGAGATTTCACATATTTGTGTTGGCAAAATCAGAATTTACACAAACTAAAGGAAATTGGTTATGTATGCATCTGCATTTCAAACTACCACATTAATAATTAATTTAACTTGATGCCAGCGTTTATTTAGATTGGCATATTAAATGGTAAGTTCCCTATTGATTGGGTACTGGTAACGGGCAAGAATGCCCACTATAGTGTATGCAGTATCAGCACGATTGATACCCTCATTACAATCAGTATATGTAACTACCTGGCATGAACAATTCCGTCCGGTACATTAAATGATCCTGCACCCTTATTGTATGTGTACTCAGAGGAAAAAAAAAAAAACTCTTTCATAAAAACCAGATACAGATAACTGAACAATATTCTTTGGTGTTCTCACTTCCAGTGGAACTCCATGAAATTTCATCATCAGTAAATTGGCAGCATATCTTTTCTGCTTGTTCTTTTTTAAGCTGTTTTTTACCTGGATTAGTGCTTCGATTGAGTGTACTTGATGCTTAATTAATGCGTAGTCACTTGAAAGATTTACTCAACTAGCAGGCACGAGTCGCGACCAGCAAATCGTTGTTGGGTTGACTATGCATTTTTTTTTTTTTTTTGACAGACTAGTATCAACTTGAGAAGATCAGATAAGATAACAAAATTCAAACCATATGACAATTGCGTAAATTTCCTTGAAATGAATTATAAAAATAAAAAATAAGCACCGTTTCCTTTTTCAATTTTTGGACAATACATTTGTTGATACTTGATAATTAGCAACACAGCTGCATTTAAATAAGCATGTATTCTTACTGTTTTTAGCTAGTAATATGTAAAATATGCATCTTAAGTTATTTAGAGATTCAAACTCATCTGTTTAAGACTTTTAATTTCTAACTCTACTCAGAGCCACACTGGTCATGTCCCATCTAAAGTAATTAAGGCACATTTGCTAAAGAAATTGCAGGTTTCCATTACACAGAAAAAACAAGGTAAATGAGCAATTGAAAATCGGATATCCATGATCAAGGAAAATCCTTCAGAACCAATATTTGTTTCATTTTCTTATTATAACACCACCACAAACAAAATTTTGGTATAGAAGCTGCACCATAGTACTAAAAATGTAAAAAGTTAAGCTAATCTCCCCTCCCTAATTCAAAAAAATTAAACACTAAAAAGTTCTCCGGGATTTTAATTTATTTAAGTGATGGTTGGCCGGTAGAAAGCCGATCACTCCTAGCTTTGTTTGCTTTTTCCATGTAATCTTGGTGGGACTGATGCTTCGCTCCTGCATTTGTCAAATATGATTGATAACAATGTCAGGTACTAAATTGGAGGTTATATAACAAATATTGAAGAGATATACATATATAATAACCTACTTAGATTAATCAAACATACAGATACCATACAGGATTACACACGTCTTTGATTGAATTTTGGCAAGGTTCTGTACAAGTTACTGGCCAGTGTGGTAATAAATAGCACTAGTCTGATAACTTTGTTTCCCTTTTTATGTTTTCTTTTTTGTACCTCCATTCACCGGAGTTAATCACAGACATCAGGATGACATAGTCAAGACTGCAATAACTTGAGGTTTGATTGAACAAATAATGGAACAATTTGGCAGTTAATGTTAGAAACTTTTTCATACTTAGGAAAGGGTTTTAGCTGTGCCCCCATATGCTCCAATCCACTAATATATTTTATTTAAGAAACAAAAACCCAAATAATCCCATTCTTATTTCAGATGTAAAAGATAAAATGTTGCATATTAGGGTTAGTTTTGTATACCTTTGGAGGTAAAGACAAAGTGAAGGCTTAGTAAAATATTTTTACAAGAAACTGAATTTCATCAGGCATTCAATTAAGATAAATGGATTCTGTTTGAGCATCTGGATTAAGATTTTTCGAATAATTTCAGTGAACAAATCCACTGTCTGCTAAATTGACCTTTTTATAAGATCGATCTGGTATATCAACATGTACATAACCTTAACTGAGCCATTTTAAATAGGAAACATATAACACTAGAAAAGTAAGTCGTAGTACAGTCTAGAACAAGTGCAATGTCAGGATCTAAGCTATTAGTGAGTCGCTCGGTATAGGTTTGTACATGATTAATCACCCAATTACTTCATATGTTCTCCAGAAATAGGTTGACACAGAATTTGATACAGAGGAGAGATGCAACTCTGTTAATAGGTTTGATAAAAACGAGTGACCAAAGCAAGAGACAAAACTTAATGGTCAATTCTTCTCGGATTCCATTAAAATCCGAACAGGTGGAGGGGGCGGACCGGAGGGGAATCAGGGAGAAAGAGTACCTCGGCTCATTAAATACCAAGGAACAGCGAAAACGGCGGCGATAATGGTGATTCCAGCGAAAACATGCTTAGGGTTTCCACTGTACATGTAATGGTCTAGCTTCGCTCTGAACCCTCCTCCACCTACCCGGCCGCCGCTGCTGGTGGTCTCCGCTCCCATTTTTATTGGTCTATCCTTTTCCCCACGCAGTCACGCCTCTCTCACACGATCTCGACCTCTTGTCAGCGAAACACAATAATATATTGTTTCGTGCTATTTCATAATAGGACTAGTTATGCTGCCAATTATGCGGTGATTAATTCATCCACGGGCCCCACTCACAAATGACCTTATTATGCAGCAAAATTACAAAACCAATAATGGGAATTCACATCCCCTCAGGTTGTCTGCCTGAGTACAATTAAATCGGACGGATAAAGATTGAAATTTTCAACTTTCCACGAATCTCAAAACACAAATAATACTGCCCCTCCATCATTCGGAACAGGCACCGGCTGATATTAAATCTGGACCGTCCATTTCAACTTTTTTTTTGAGCCAGATTATCAGGTACCTGGGAGGATACGGATCCAACGAATGGAAGGTCAAAATCAAAA
The DNA here is from genome assembly GCA_033356055.1 of Carex pumila. Taxonomy (NCBI): domain Eukaryota; kingdom Viridiplantae; phylum Streptophyta; class Magnoliopsida; order Poales; family Cyperaceae; genus Carex; species Carex pumila. Next base: position 14,152 of record JARJHM010001459.1, on the reverse strand, counting down.
CACCAACAATTACTACTGCTCTTTGATTTCTACACTCTCCAGTACCCTCTCCAATGGGCCTTACCTCCATTATTCTCCGACGATCGCAAGGCCACCACCTCTGGCGTTCGTTACTTCATCTCCGGTCGTCTTATCCTATCCATTTCCCTCTCATCTTTTTCTACTCGACTTCTCCCGATTCCCTGTCGGCCTCTCCCATCGCCACTCCACACGACGGCCTTAGCGACTTCGAACCCGAGCCGGAACCCGTGGGACCCACTAAAGTTGATATTCACGACCTTCAGTCCTTCATCCAGATCCTCGCCAGTGCGAAATATCTATCCTCTTCCCCGAAACAAGCTATGACTCTGCTAAATAGTTCGTCAGCCGTGCAACTCAGCAAGGAATTGGTGTGCAGGGCAATGTGGGAGGTGAGACAGGATTGGGAATTAGCTCTTTTCGCTTTTAGGTGGGGGGAGTTGTGTGTGGCGAGTTACCCTTGGGCTTGGCACTTCATCATACAGGTTGTGTGCAAGAAGGAAAGGTTTGATTTGGCATGGGTGTTGGTGCAGAAGATGTACAGAAACGGAATTCTCACTCAGCGAGCAATTGTTATCATTATGGAATGGTAATCTCTTTGATTCTCTTTTTGTTTTCAAAAATTTATAATTTGATGCAATGCTTATCCATTACGGGGAACCAATTTTGAAGTTCTATGTGGAGATCAATCTCTGGTTGAAGATTTGTAGATATGGTAATCACATAATATAGTATAAATAATTTTGGAATTTACAGGTATGCTGCTACTAATCAGGCAGGAAAGGCAATTAAAACATTTTGTATAATTGAGAAATTCAAATTAAATGCTGATATGGAAATTTTTCAATCACTTCTTCGTGCCTTGTGCAAAAACCAAAACATAGAAGAGGCCGAGAAATTGCTTCTTACCAACTGGAAAAAATTTCCACTTAATTCTGAAAACTTCAACATAATTCTCGACGGGTGGTGCAACATAATGCCTGATATAGTCGAAGCAAAGAGAGTTTGGCGAGAGATGTCAAATTACTGCATTAGTCCTGATGGCACTTCCTATATGCACATGATCAGGTGTTTTGCAAAAGCACGAAATCTATCTGATTCTCTAAGGCTTTATGATGAGATGAAGAAAAATGGGTGGGCCCCGGCTCTTGAGGTGTATAATTCTTTGATTTATGTTCTGATGCAAGAAAATTGTTTGAAGGAGGCTAACAATGTTTTAAAGAGAATTCATGAGGCTGGTCTGAATCCTAATGTGGAAACATACAACTGTATGATACATCGGTTATGTGAAAGTCAAAAGTTTGTAGAGGCTCAGGCTTTAATGGAGGAAATGACGGTTAAGGGCATAAAGCCTAATTATGAAACCTACCATCCATTTATAAACCAAGACGATGCTGAATCAACCTTAAAGATTTTGAGAAAAATGAAAGAGAATGGATGTGGACCCTATGGCTCTACATTTTTCTTTCTCCTCGAGAAATATTTTAGTTTGAAAGAGTCAGGAAATGCATTGAAGTTTTGGTATGAAATGAAAAATTATCAAATCAAACCTGACCGTTCGCACTATATGGTATTGGTAAAAGGGTTGGCAAAATATGGCTGGGTCGAAAAAGCTTTAGAGTATTACAATGAGATGAAAGAGAAGGGTTGCAGGCCTGATATTCGGCTTGAGAAAATGTTTAACACATTTTTATTGAATAACAAGGAACACTTGGGGAGAGTTGATGGAAAATTTGATACTTTGCAAGGGGCAAATTACAACTTAGGATCAAAGGGAGCTAACTTGTATAGTCAAGGCAGTAATATAAATGCATGTCGAGATTTAGGTTGAATAAGGGGAGGTAAATTCTTGTCTGTCAGCATTTCCAGAAGAAATGTAGTCAACAGCTATCTTTGATCTTAGAATTCTTTGCCCTTTTGAGTAGTTTTGCGGAAGTATATCTAACAAATTTTCTTTTCTTTTCATGCAAACTTTTTTGGTGTAAAGAAGAATATTATGAGTATTCGTTTTTTCATTATCTCTAATCATTTTAATTAAGCACTTGTTCTAAGCCTTCATTTTTCATCTAATTCAGTTCTGTATGAGTGTATTTCTCCTTTGATTTTGTTTATAGGTTTGATCCTCAAAACGGTTATTCTTGTTTGATGCGTGAGACTAGAAGTCCCACTTTTAGTTCAAAATATTGACAAATTAGGCCCGAGACAATCCCACAATATGGCATTTGTAAGGCCTCTTGCAGTAATCCGATTTAATCTACACCGTTTGAACGATAAAATGAACGAATACAATTCATTTGATTTTACTATACTATAGCCAAAATTAATTTACTGTACAACAGAATTAGAAAAAAAAATCCGGTTTTAAAAACTAAAGAAGGATGCTAAGTTTAGTTATTCAAGGTAAAGATGGTTTCAAGAATAATACAACGATTCAAACTAAGAAAAGAAGTGTTGGTATCGCGTATAAATTCAAGACGAGACAAATCGATCAAAGAGAGATGAACAACAGAAGAAAATTAAACAAAAGAACATTAGAATAAAATAGAGCACTAACTCCACAACTAGTTCGAGTATCTTGGATAAGTAAAAACGCAGAGCTACTAATATCATCAGAAGCAGATCCAGGATTTTCATAAGGTTCAAACTCGTTAACTAATCGAGTTCGAACCCATCAACGAAACCCATTTAATTATTAAAATAATTTCGGAGTTCATATGCTTCAAGAAAGTTGATGGTTATTAGTTGTAAATTAATCGCTTTAATTAAAAATAGTGGGGCTGATTACATGCAGGAAATGGTTTTTAGGAATTCTATGAGTGATGTGAACCGTAGAATCAAAATAGAAAGATCCAAAATGGAAATGTCCAAAATAAAAGGTCCAAACAACTATTCTTAGTCTTCAAAGTAGAAATATATACAACTTAAAAATCAATCAATGGCCCGTTGAACAAATAGAGAATAACTGTCTTCAGTACTGGACTTCAACAAATGGTTTTGGTGTTTCCAGAGGGAAGCAACATAAATTTCAGAGGAGGCAAATTGAACTGGGCTTATAAATAATTAGAGAATTTCAAAATTCAAAGGGGGTAGTTGCCCCCCTGAGCTTTATTGGGTCAGGCCCTCATTTTCGTTTTCATCATCGCATTTCTTCCCCTCAAATTTAATCGCTCCTTCTCTCTTCGAGCTTCGGTTTAAATCAAAAGGAAGAAAGGGCAGACTTGATTTTCTCCGAAACATAGAAGATGGGAATGTCGAATGGAAAATACGCTCTCTTCTTGGTTCTTTAGAAAGCAGGAAGATGGAAGCTACAATTGAACCACGGGGAAAAAAAGAAAAAAAAAATATATATATATAGAGAGAGATGGGCTATGGTGCATTGCAATGCATAGGTCATGGTGTGCATTAGACCATAAATCACCGATTCAAAGTCAAAATGACTGATTCAAACCTTTATCTTGTTCTCCATATTAATATGTGCTTGGAGGCCAAATTTTACATTTTTGAAATTTTTTTACTATTTATTAAGCCACTTTGAAAATCACTGATCCAACGGTGACTGTTTGGAACAGTAAAATCAGAAGCCACCGTTGGATCAGCGATTTTCAAAGTGGCTTAATAAATAGTAAAAAAATTCCAAAAAATGTAAAATTTGGTCTCCAAGCACATATTAATATGGAGAACAAGATGAACGGTTTGGATCGGTCATTTGAACTTTGAATCGGTGATTTATGGTCCAATGCATACCATGGCCTATGCATTGCAATGCACCATAGCCCATCTCTCTCTATATATATATAGGAATATGCTAGCATGCTATACATAGCATAGAGGGCCTCCATGCAAAAGCTCAATATTTGATTTTTCAAAATCCTAACGGTCGATCCGAACCATTCATCTTGTTCTCCATATTAATATGTGTTTGGAAACAAAATTTTACATTTTTTGGAAGAGGAGGGATCAAATGACACCATTTTTTGGTGACATGGAATGACACCGTCCATTTTCAAAGTCCAAACAGTCGATCCAAACCGTTCAACTTGATGGATATGTTAAAATGTGCTTACAGATCAAATTTTACATTTTTCTGAATTTTTTTTTGGTTTATTTAGAGGGGTTCAAAAATTCAACGGTCTGAATATAGCGATTTTGTTAAATACTTAATAAATAGTAAAAAAATTCAGAAAAATGTAAAATTTGATTTCCAAGTTACTCTTAATATATTCATCATATTGAACGGTTTGGATCGACTATTTGGATTTTGAAATTTCAAAAATGGACATTGTCACACCATGTCACCAAAATAGTGGTGTAATCCGATCCCTCCTCTTTTTGGAATTTTTTTACTATTTTTTTAGATTTATTGAAAATTATTGTTTTTGTTATGGTCCAGATTTGCTGAAAACAGCGATTTTCAATAAATCTAAAAAAATAGTAAAAAAATTCCAAAAAATATAAAATTTAGTCTCCAAACATATATTAATATGGAGAACAACATAAACGGTTCGGATCGACTGTTAGGATTTTGAAAAGTCAAATATTGAGCCGTTGCATGGAGACCCTCTATGCTATGCATAGCATGCTAGCATATTCCTATATATATCCCTCCTCCTTATTAAGGAGCTTAATGTCTAGATCTTGTAAGGGTTCTGATTTATTGATTTAAATTTGAATTGAATCTGAGCCATCTAAACAAATAACCTGTCTTTCTTTGATTAAATACATCATTTATATGTGTAGAAGTCCAAAATTAGTTACAATTGTACCCGCCACACGTATAGCTACATGTATTATCACAGATATTTTGATTCTGCACCGTTGGATTTTAATCGAAAATCGTGCAAATTAATCTAAAAATTTTCGCTGGTGGAGCGCTGCCCGTCCCTCCCCGAACCCTTCTTCCAAAGAAAAAAGAGAAAAAACCCTGATCTCCTCAGATCTCCGCCACTCCGCCAACTGCTTCCAGTGACTTCTCTCAAGCGCTCTGATCAGAATGACTCTCTAGCAACTTCTCTCTAGCGCTCTGATTGGAACGACGAATTGCTTCTAGCGACTTCTTCTTAGCGCTCTGATCAGATCAGCCATGCCATGGCGCCGCGAAGAAGAAGAAGACCAACAACAGAGGAGTCGCTCCAATGGATACCTCATCTGAAGGCTTCGTTCCGCTGCCTGATGCTCCTCAGTGTATGAATTCGTCTCCTCCTATTTCTCACCATTGTTTAAATGGTTTTGTTCGCCGTTAGTTAAATTATTTCCTGATTGTGTTGTGAAATTTTTGCAGCTATGGATACTACCGAGGGAAAAGCAATGAACCTTGGACCTTCTTCTATAAGTAGGTAAGAATTACTTTTTTTTTACTTTAAAAAATGATCGTCTGATGAATAATCGATCTGTTCTTTATGCAATTCCTATCGTGTTGATTGATTTGATTCGATTTTAGTTGCTTTTTGTTTGGTCCTGATAAAGATGCCAGTAAAGCAAATTTGCAAATACTTTTTGATTAGTTGTATGAAACGGATCATCCAATGTATTTAAAAGGTTGAAGGTCTATAGACTACTGATAAGTTTGACAACCTTGACACCTGTAATATTAACTTATATTTTTGAAATCCTACAAGAAAATTATAATCTATACTTTATACATATTATGTACATGATAAATAATGAAATTTTATGCAAGTTTCACTGATCATCAAATGACATGAAATTTGCAATGTACTTGGTAATAATAATCAGTATTAAAGTTAACATCATTACTACTGTTGTTGTTATGATTACTATTGAGATATATCCTGGTTTTAGCCTTGTATTGAGAAATATTTGTATCTGTTATTTCTTAACTATTGCAAGGACAGCAGTGCAAGCTACTGGTAATACCAAAAGAAAGTACATAAAAATGATCATTTAGAATATGATATGTCTTTTCTCAAACAATTCAGGGTGTGTGTTGCAAATGAACTAGGAGCAAGGAGCGCAAGAAATGCAGAGTAGTGAAAGAGAAGAGCGGGGTAAAAAGAAGACAGAAGACGTAAAAGGCAGCGAGGCAAAAGAGGTAGTGGTTCAGAATGAATTTGTTTTCACTGGCACTGCAACGTGTGATGCACTACGGCCACTGCAACGTGCTCAGGCAAGCGTGAGCGCTTGGAGATGTGCCCGTGGTTGGTGCCTGAGATCTCTCAACAAGGGCCCATCTGTCACTCCGCTCCATGATAGGTGAGTATTTTATTTGAGCATTAGATGCATTTGTTTATAATAATTTGGTTTGATTGGATGGAGGAACGGTCAATCTAGGTGGTACCAATGGTTTTTTATGGATGACCCTGATTTGGAAATAGGGTTCGAAGCTCTGACATGTCTTGAAGATCCATCCCAACATGCAGAATCCATCCGGGTACATAATATGTACCCAAAAAATAAGGGCATCTTTTTACTGGTAGCACATTTCAACATCTCAGTTCTATTGTCAATTTTATCTATTACTGGTAGCTCAAATTAAACTAAAATATAAGTACAATATTATACTCTTCATTGATGATCTGAAGTCTACCTATGTTGCCCTAGATTATAATCTTGGGTATATTTGGAAATGGATTTCCATTGGATAATAAGGGGAACTTGTATATTTGCAATTCATTGTTGAGTTGAAATTACCGTATCACTACTTGCCCCTGATTGTGATTTGATATTGTTTCATTGTGAAATTTTGGTTTCAATTCTATGCTTTAGTGATTCAGAAAATTTATCATGTAATTTCATGACTAATAAATTTAGAAATTCTTTGTGAACAATTATGAAAGAATTCCTTTACCGATTAGGTAAAACCTTGATAATTTTTTATTAAGTATTTTGCTGACAAACACATTGAAGCAAGTCGAGGAAGCTAACAGACTCGAGGCGGTTGTATGCTCCTAGTCGGTTGCATAATTAGAGCAAAATATGGGATGGAAGAGATGTGTAACATGGACATTGACACTAATTTATTTGTTCATTTTAGAAATGTTGGACTATATCGAAAAGGATCAATGACACTTCAAGAATTTTTTCGTGTTTTATTTGATTCTTTTTTTCATTTATTGTTGTTTCTTTTACTTTTATTTATCATTTGTCTTATCTTTCATTTTTTTTTCTTAATTCTGTTGATTGTCAATAACAAAATCTTTTCATATTTTATTCAATTTTATAATATGTTCCCAATACTGTCACCACTTTGTTCTATGCCTTGGATGCATCTATTATATTTGGGATTAATTAACTTCAAACCCTCTCTTAATTATACAAATTTATGCATCAAACATGACTATATAAAAGGATAAATAAAATTATAGTCCCTGTTGCAACGCACGGGCACAGTACTAGTATATATATATAGTGATAGTTCCTGAAGTTTGGTGCTATCAATTTGTTTTTTAATTTTCAAAGTTCAAAATGTTGATCCGAACCGTTCATCTCGTTCTCCATGTTAATATGTGTTTGGAGACCAAATTTTATATTTTTTTCTAATTTTTTTTGCTATTTATTAAGCCACTTTGAAAATGGTTGATCCAACGGTGGCGTCTAATTTTAATGTTTTGTTAAGCCACCAATGGATCAACGGTTTTCAAAGTGGCTTAATAAATAGTAAAAAAATTCAGAAAAATGTAAAATTTGATCTCTAGGTACATTTTAATATAGAGATCAACTTGAACGGTTCAGATCGACGTTTTAAACTTTAAAAATTGAAAAACAAATTGGTAATACCAAATCTCAGGAACTACCACTTTGATCTTAGCCAACCTATATATATATATATATATATATATATATATATATATATATATATATATATAGGGACCCATAGTACTTTGTAATTTTAATTATAAATAAAATAGAAAATATCTGTTAATTTGATATTATCACCAATAATTTGTCTTAAATATCACATAACCTTTTACTGTTAAACATGGCTCGTTTTACTAATTCTTAAAATTATTTTTACTGTCAGTTGTCACTTGTCACTTGTCAATTATAACGCATAATTCAACCGCGTAAACTTCACAAATGTGCAGCACCAGCACAGGCCTGAAATTGTTAAAACTTTAAATTTAAAAGATTTAGGACTAAAATACCATTTTTTTTTTATTGAAAACCGTAGATAATTGTATGTTTTCAAAAAATTACAAGCAACTATTACATCATATTAAACAACAAGTGTCTGTAAAAATTCATAAATAAAAAATACATAGAGAAATATGCATTCTGTAATTATAAAAGTTTTGCCATTGTTCTTTGTCTACTTATTTGTCTTTTTTTTTTTTCCGACCTACACCAAATCACAGTTTGACACTGCATCAAACGGGAACAGAAATATTAAATCATATCTTAAGTTATAACCAATTGAGTATGTACACCGCCGCTACCAAGTCCCAACCCCATGTGGCAACCATGCACGGCAGCTGCCGAACACGTGTCCCTTTTCATCGTGCTTTCCGGTACCTTCCGGTGCATCTCTCCATAAAAATGTTCCACATACAATAATCGCTTGTGAAAGAAAAAAAATTGAAGACCCTGCAGCGCATACACCAAACATGGCAAACACCAACAAAGGTAATTGGCAGAGCAACGCAGACACGCACAAGATGAGCCCTGACGAGGTGCGCAAAGCTGGTGTTGAGGCATCGAAGAGATCACCGGGAAACCACCCCGGTGAGGTGCTGCACCAGCGAGGCCGCCTTCCCTACAGCATACCCGCGATGACAGTCGGAGGTTTTTTCATTGTTGCGGCAATTGGGTATGGTGTACTGTACTATAGGTCAAGGCCGGGCACATCACCGGTCGATGTTGCCAAGGCCACCATGGCACCAGATTCACCGCCTGGTGGTGACCTGGATCAGAAGGTCAATAAAAAGCCCAAAACAACTGCTCAGACTTAGAATTAATTCAATTTTAGTATAGTACTGTTTGGGTAGTTTTGATTAATTTTACTTCTTTCTTTTTTTGTATATAGCTTTTGTCATGAATAAGGAAGCTTAGTTTAGTACCTGTTCAGGCATTTTCATGGAGAGAAATTGCTTGGCAATTACACTTACAATGGTTATGTTAGATTATTAAATAGGTTTGTTTGTTTTGATTATTGCAAGTTGACACAAATAGATATACCAATGACTACACAAATCTGAAGAAAAAAAATAAACTATATTATTTTGCATTGAAGATGTGTTGAATCGAATAGTATGTGCAATTGAAAAGAACGGAACCTCAAAATTAAGAAACAAGATCCAGCCACGACGAGATAAGCCCAGCGTACATCCAACTTTTCCTTTTTTTTATGAAACGGCTACTTGATATTTTGACGAACTACATTTTACATTTGATTCTAATTAAAATTTGTTAAACAAAACATCAAACAAAATTATTAAAATTTGATCACTGAAAGTTCAAATTTGTCTCATAGAAAATTAAATGATTTTAATCAAAGTTTAATACCCGTCCTATTTCAAGTATGCATTGGAAAATTAAATATAGAGTTATCAAATTTTAAAATTAAGATATATCTTGTATTCATTCGAAAATTGAGATAGTCATATCATTGATATGTATCATGAAAGTACGTTGTGAAATATTACATCGATTTGTATTGTTTCATTAACATGAAACGGGCTTTATGCCTTTTATAAAAAATAAAAAAAATTACTTCGATTTGAAGTGGCGTTATATAACCCATGTAGCCCAACAACCTAGCAAACTGAGGCCCGAGTAAAATATAGATTGTCGTGGCCCTGAAGAAACATTTTAAACGAAGTGAAGCCCGGTATAGTAGCATGCAACGTAAAACAACCTAATATAACCAAATCCAGGGCTGCAAACGAATCAAATCAAATCAAACTTATTCTAATTTGAGTTTGAGTTTGAATAAGATTCGAACTGAATTAGTTTGATTTGCTTTATAACAAATTAATTGCAAATAAAATTCTAATCGAATCACGAACTACGAGCTTCTTTTGGCAGCCCTACCGTCCTTAGTTATTTTTTGAAATTTAGATAGCTTAAACTAAGCATTGTGTTGGATCTTATTTGACAGTATCATGTACCTATTTGTACATATTTGAAATGAAACCTTGATTTTGCACTAAGTAACTGACGTTACTCAAATTTGAACGATACATGTTACTTTGAGATTTGAACCTAAATAGTTCGCGAACCAATTTCGAACGAATTATAGCCGTTTGAGTTTGACTTTTAATTAGATTCAAATCGAACTAGTTTGATTTGTTTCATAGTAAACTTCAATCAAACGAGTTAATAATGAAAAAAAATCGAATTAAAGTTAATCGAATCACGAACTATGAGCTTTTTTGGCAGCTCTAAGTCTCTAACCACATCCAAGCCCCAATAAGAACAGGACTCATATAGGAATTTGTATCCTCTGCATTAACGCACCATTTAAGTTAAGATCTAAATCGTTTAATTTAAATCCACACTAATATTAAAGGACCTTGTGTGTTATAAGCGAAAGCAGAATTGGCCCGAAATTATATTTGAGTTAAGATCTGGACCGTGTGATTTAAATCCACACTGATATTAAAGAGCTCCATGTATTATAAGTGTGAGCCGAATTAGCCATAAATTAGATCTAAAAAAATTAACTCAAACAATGCGTTAATACAGAGGATATGGATTCCTTTTGTGCCCCCTTTTGTGAACTTGGTCTTTGAGAATGCTACAACCCCTCCTAGTAGTGAAGGGAGTGAAATATATATATAGAGAGAGGAGGGTTAGTTACTCTATTTTCATAAGCATATGAGGACATATACTTACAAGTTACTTTTGTATTTTTGATGTCTAAATAGTCAATCTGAAGCACTCAACATGTTCTTCATATTATAATGTGCTTGGAGACCAAATTTTATATTTTGTGGAATTTTTTTACTATTTTTTCAGAATTTTTCAAAACAATCATAAAAATATTAAAAATAATAATAATAAATATGAAAAACTCTGTTTTGAAATTTCTGAAAAAATAGTAAAAAAATACAAAATATATATATATAATTCAGTCTCCAAACACATTATAGTATAGAGAACATATTGAGTGTTTCAGATCGACTATTTGAACATTAAAAACATAAAAATAACTTATAAGCATATGCCCTCATATACTTATAGGAGTAGCCAAAAACACACACACATATAACATTAATTTCAGTGTAAAATGAGTTTTGAAAGGTTGAACTAATTATCTTTTTAATTTAATTATCGTTATATTCAAATTTCTAAAAAAATAATAATATATAATTAGTTATTAAAATCTTTAAGAATGTTACAACTTGCAACCCCTCTTATCCTAAAGCCCCAGTTCTGCTCCAGGTTCTCTTGATGTTTTTATAAAAAAAAAAAAAAAAAAAAAAAGCAGCTAAATATATCGCACTTTCTTTTTACCATTACGAACAATGGTAAATAAATAAAGAGTGAGGTTATGGAACTGTGATTTGTGCATAGCGCTAAGCATAGCCGCATATTGATTCACATTATTGACTCAAATTTTCAGTTTAAAAGTTTTAATGGTTAATTCGAGCCGTTCAATATGATCTTTATATGAACATATACTTGTAAATCAAATTTTATATTTTTTAGAATTTATTTATTATTTTTTTAAATGGGTGAAAAAATCAGTTGATTTGAAAATCTTGAACCATCTGAAAACATTTATTTTCTACCCATCTAGAATAATAGTAAGAAAATTTTAAAATATGTAAAAGTTAGCATACAAATACATACTCATCTGAGACTATATTGAACGGTTCAGGTTGGTCATTAAAATTTTAGAAATAAAAATATTAATTAGTATTACGGAACAGTTCGCGCTATCTATAGTACCATAGCCTCATTTATAAATAAAACATGAGCTTTTGTAAGTCCATAATGTTTTGAGAATCTTGATTCTCACTTTATGTTAAAAAATGTACAGTAATGCAGGAAGAAGATTGGGAATCGTCATCGGCCTTTTTAATGTTTGTAAAATTTTGATCTGCTGCCTGAGCTTACCATGACATAAAAAAATTAATCCGAAATAATCCTACGAGGGCCTGCATTTTATTTTTTGAAAAACATTAGCATTTTCTATTCTACTTTTTAGTAAGTAGCGTAGTTTATAATTAATATTTTTTTCTTAAGAAGTAACTTTAGAACTGTTTCTATCGGCTCTTATTTTTGACCGTTAAATGTAATTAGATTTAATTTCGTAAATGTAGAGGTTTAAAATTAAAATTATCTTTATCTGTATGTAATACTTCACAGTTTTTTGTTTTTGCCAAATTTATTTAATGTTATTGAATGTACATGTTCCAAATCAACCTGAAATTTTTATTATTACCATATTAAAAAAAAAAAAACAAAACACCCTCGTTTGGTCATAATTCGAAAATTATTTCTACTGCAAAGCCAATCCGCGGATCCATTTAATGAGAACCGCACAGCTGATCCATGGACCCAGACTGGGGTCCGCTAATTGAATCTGTAGCTCACATTTTGAGATATCTTAGAGTATCGAAAATCTCTAACAATTTAATGGTATTAAAATGATTGCATGACACGAATTTTAAGTAGAAAAAAGAAAATAAAAAGTACAACTAGGGTGGCAGATTGAATCTATAGATTTCAGTCTATGTCAGCTGATCGGTTGTGCGATCCTCATTAAATAGAGCCACAAATTGTCTGTGCGGTCTAATTAGATGGAATTCCCTCAGTGTTTTGGTTTTTTTTTTTATTATTATGATAACAATAAAAATTTCGGCAAATCAACAAGTGAAATAGTGGAATTTATATTTTTGTTATTTGTTTTCCCACCGAAAGTGTGGTTTCAGTTCACATGAAGTCTCATTTTCAAAACTACAATTGCATGATGCCATGATGCATGCAGTAGCTTACAACAAAAGAGACGAAAGCTAGAGAAAAGCCTAGTGTTATTAATGTATAATTTTTTATGAGTTTGAATCTCGACAGCTGTTGCACACAATAGAATAAAATATATACCACCGAAAATGCAACATGAAGATTCATAAGATAACGCAGAGCTAGTTATGCATGAGTCCGCATCGTTCGCATTAACTCAAAAGAACATTTTTTAGGTAATGCAGCTCTGATTTTAAACAAAGTAAATTCATTTCATATCTATTTTATAGGGATTCTTTAATATTAGTACGGATCTTAAAGCAGATCGAAAGATCCGGATATAATTCTTTTTTGAGTTAAAACAGAGGACACAAATTCGTTATGGATCTGAAGTAAATTTTAGTTTGTCATATGTAAATATTTCTTTGACTAAGCTATATTTTTAATAATTTGACAAATTAGTTGTAATTTAAAATCCGATATTGTAACATGATTTAGAACATATGCATATTATGCACTTTGAAAATGATGAACCGTTAATCAAATAACCTGAGATTTACAGTGATTCATATGTAACGATTTTTTATGAAATATTAAATAATATTCGGAAATATAAAATTTAATACACAATTGATCAATTTATAAGACTAAAACGGACACCAGACTATAGTTACAATAGGCACCGGATTCTTTTGATCCGGCTGGGACTAAATCCAGACCGTTCATCATCAAGTAGATGAGGGGATATTGGATTCCGCTTATTGCTGGAGGATGCATGCGGAGCGGAGCCACGTGTTGTTCTATCGTATTTTCTTTTGAGTATAATTTATAATAATATGTTTATGTTTATTATAATTATACAATTATATTTTATTTTGAAATTTGTTTTGTTCTATCGTATTTTCTGACTTCATCTATGAAATTTACAAACTTGCATGTGCTGATCAGTTGTGAAGAAGAAGAAAAAGATATTTTAAGTTACTTTTTGAATGCTAATACGAAAAAAAGGATTGTCATAACTTGTAGCATCAAAACCTGCTTTGTGGACAAAACACGGATCTACCAAAGATATAGAAGAAAAAACAAATAAATAAAATAAACTTTGGTTGTTATGTAGAATGGAGTTAATTTGAAATCCTAATGTTAATCACAGAAGAATACTTTCAATTTATATTTGTAAAGAAGTAATCAAGTAAACTATATTTTTAATATTTTATGTAGTGAGAGATATGTGTGTACATCAGTGTTTTAAATAGCGCGCTATAGCGAC
>JARJHM010001458.1:0-26706 GCA_033356055.1 Carex pumila | reverse complement strand
AATTCGATTTGCTTTCAATTCGAAAAAATGTGTAGTTCGCAATTAATTCGATTCGAAACAAATCAAACCCAGTTCGGTTCGAATCTTATTCAAATCAAACTCAAACTAGGATAAATTCGATTCTGTTTGATTCGTTGACCCCCCCCCCTAGATTCATGCACTTCAAAAAGTAATGGATACATCCATTTGCGATATAATTGGAGGTTGTTAGAACAATTTTAGAATAACGCTTGTGTTCTGGAATTCCACAATCGGCCGCCACGCTCATATAATATTTTTTTTTAATAAGTGATGAATGATCTGATCCATAAATTTATCTACACTAATGACCAACATAACTTATATTTGCATATTTTAAGTAGGGTTATTTTTACAAAATTAAAAGAAGCAATTAGTTTCCCGTGGTAAACACATTTTTTTCATAATTTTCTACATAACAATAAAACATCTTCGGTTTTTTTATTTACCTCCAAAAACTTAAATTTATCTTATTTATCATTTAACTTTTACAATTATATTTTTATTTATCATGTACATGATTAATTCTAGATAGTAAAAAATTAAATCTGCTCTTCAAATAAACGTGTTTTTCAATTACAAAATGGAATTTGCAAAAAATACTTATAATACCAAAAGGGTGAACAACGACCGCATCTTATTGAAGACTATATGGGAAAAATAACTTGCGCTTATTGCCATTAGTTTAGATTAGTTTACAAGGAGGAATTTTATGTATACCCCTAAAAAAATGGAAATTACGTATTTGTCCCTCAAAAATGCATAATATAATATTTATTCTTCAAAACTTTACAAATTCATAAATTTACCCATTTTAATATCTTTTCTATTAAAACTCATTTTAAATTTATGAAATATCTATTTTACCCTTCAATAAAATAGTAAAAAATACGAAGCACGTTTTAGAAAAATATCAACCTTCTAATTGAATGGTTTCTGAGGTAAATTGCTTATTTCTCTACTTCTGCTGCTTATACAGTGACATTTAGGTATATACTTGTGTAAGTGTCTGAAGTAGAGAAATGACCCATTTGTCTTTTGATGCACCAAAAAGGTATAATGCAAAGTTTCAGTACAATAAAATGTACTTTTTATCCCTAAATACAATTTTGGTTCAGATTGCAAGTATACAATCCTATCAAAGTAGTATATTGTCGGGTATTGATCCACAAGGAGTATGTTAAATACTTAGTTTAAACTTAACTTAATTAATTTCAGAAAGTAAAAGGAAAGTAAAGTGCAATAAAAGTAAATGGGGGATTTTATTCTAACAATATCTAAGTTTGGGTTCAATACGTGAATAGAGAGTTCTAAACAATAAAAGTAAATGAATGAAATAAAGATTGGTTTGCTTTCTAGTTTAGAAGATCTAGGGGTCTTTGGTCTACAATCCCTTACTAACTCTATTAATTCGGTATTTGTTTGAATTCATGTATGATTTGACGAGGTTTCTAACCTAATATGTTATTAAGGGTTACTTTCGTAAATTAATAACGTGCCTAGGTAATTCGGACTTCTCGATTAGGTTCCTCACCGTAGCTACCTAGACCCATTGAGCACTTGTAGTCTCTCATCTCCTCAAATATTGGTACTTCGCAATTAAGTCCATCATACCAATACCCGATTCGAATTAAGATGTCCTAATTAGGGTTTGGCTTCTCGGTTAGGTTCTTCACCAAGTTCCTAACCTTAATTTCTATAGTTCTGACTTAGATTAAATTGATTATAATCTTAATCTAAACCTAGGGTATTTGCATTCATAATTTGGTACTATCCTATTGATCACAGTCAATTTTGGTTCTTTCGAATCCAAAACGAGATACTACAATTCAAGTACTAACTATGTAATTAACACAAATGATCAAATTATAGAAATTAACATCAAATCCCATAAAACAATCATAATAAAAATAAATGACCGAATAAAATAGAATTAAACAAGTTCATGCATTGACCTAAACCCCTAGAGAGAGATCTACTCCCTCATGGAGAGATCCATTACAAAAATTGGCAAAATAAGAAGAAATAAAATAAAATAAGTAATTACACCCTTTAACAAATCAAAAACCTCTATCTTGCAGAAACTTGCTCATGAAATCCTTTTTCTCCTTACTTGAAAGTTTTCCTTACTTTAGAATTTATCACTAAGTATTGTGTGTGTGTAGAGAGAGAATGAAAGAGGAAGATACCATTTGAATGGAGAATGAACCCCCTCTTTTATAACCAAGGACCATGCCCAATTAAGAGCCTAGGAAGTGGAGTTAGTGGGTGTTATATTTGGATTGTTTCCCAGGATACCTTGTCCACATTTGGCTGTAAAACACGTCCATAAAGTGCCAAAAATAGAAATCATGTTGAAACTGTGTAAATTTGGCTTTTCTGCGAGTCCAGTGCGGATGGCTGATTCGCACTGTGGGTGGTCTCATCCGCACTGAGTCTAAGTTTCCTTATTTAACTTCTGGGAATTAGTTGAGTGCGAATGGAACTGGGAATGGATGACCCGCACTGCGGATGGATACTGCTTTTCTGAAGTTTCTGAAATCGGCCAAGTATTGAGTGCGGCTGAGCTCATCCACACTGCGGGTGGAAGTTCATCTGCACTATGCTCGGGAAAAACTCTTGCGCAGCACTTGGATGTTGGAAATGCTGCTAAGTACTCAATATGGTTGCACTGATCCGCATTGCGGGTGGTTGATTCGCACTGAAGAGTATTTTCGCCATTTTTCATCATTTCCTGCAATGAAAAGCCAAACAACCGCAGTAACTTGATTCTAGGTGTATTTTAATCACTTTATATTAAAAATACAAGATATTTGAGGTTGTTTTATGATAAAATCTAGATCAAATGTGTATATAATTTATGCTTATCATCTACGGAAATTGATCAATTAGAAGACTGACATTTTTTAGAAATACTCTACAAATTTTTTATTATTTTAATGAAAGATAAAATGGGTACTTTATAAATTTAAAATAAGTTTTCATATAAAAGACAATAAAATGGATAAATTTGTGAGTTTTTATTGTTTAGAAGGGTGAATAAGATATTATGAAACCTAGAGGGAGAACTATGTAATTTCCAAGTTTTTGAAGGGAATACATGAAATCCCCCCTTTACCTGGAATATTATTTCTCCATTTTAAATTACGGGAGATCTCCAGTGGAGTGTGAACTTGTTCCCTGTTTATGGGAAGTCATTTTTTTCATTATTTTTAACTTGGTCTGTTTAGTGTCAAAACTTGAATTACAAAACACACTTGATTATTGTATATTTGTGTATTTGAAAACTATACTTGGTGCCTTATGTTACAAATGTATGTTATAATTCTTTTAATATTTTTTTTCAGATAAGTACGAAATAAGAAATTTTGTATATATTCCAAAATTCCGTAAATATATTGTAATAAAACATAAAATTTGATTCTTATATATATTTTAATATAAAAATTGTATTGATTAGTTTGAATTGACTGTTGAAATTTCATAAATAAAATTAGAAATGTAAAGTATGATTGAAACAAAAAGAAATAAAACATTTTAACCTTACTTATTATTATCCATGAAATATACTATTTATAATTTGGGTTCAATGATAAAGGTCTTTAGCTCTGGTTATATTTGATATGTTTAGTTCAACAAGGTATGAAAAGCCTAATTCTATATATAAATAAGTAGGGTCACATGTACATAATATGAATGTTCATAAATGCTGTTTGATTTTGAAGAGAGAAACTTTGGATCCAATCAAATCAAGATATATATAAAATGAAATCTAGGGATTGAGAAATGGTTGTTAAATTTGTATTGGCCAGCTTATAGTTGATAAATTTGTTAATAAAAAAATGTTTATGGAATACGTATATCACCAGAAATTAATTTGAATTATTGAGAACAAGTTGGTATAATTAAATTAAGGATGAATTGGTATCAAATTCATTTTTGTAAATTATGAATTTACTCATCCCAACTCACTTTAATTGGGACAACAAAATCTGATGGTTAGACTTTGTACAAAATTTAATATAGAGTAAAAGAATAATAACAAATAAAAACAAATAAAAACAAATCTAACACTAAAATTATACTATTCGTCAAATGATACACTCATTGAAATTGCTTCAGGGAACAATAAGCAAATGTAGTTTTGTACCAAATTAAACATAATTAAAAAGGAAAAAAAAAAAAATAGCTAGAAGCTCTCATACATGGGGTTTCTCATGATGAGCTCTCTCCTAATTTTCACTTTTATATTAATCAAGGCTATTCTACTTATTTAGAGAATGACAAGTTATTACACATAAGAAGAAGTAATTAGGATTAATTGCAAAAAATAAATAATAAACATACATCAAAATTTGTATCTAGAAGAAACAATATTTGATAAATATATATTCTCCGTGTGAAGATCACATGTTGGAAACCTGAATATATAATTTTTTATAAATATTAAAATTTTAAAAGCTAGACCTCCATATTTATTTTAAAAAAGAAAACAAAATAGACGGGAAACACGGTTTTAGCAATGATATATATTCTGATTAATTGAGGTTGATACAAGCAAGGTGATATGATGCAAGGTTGATGCAAGGTGATATGGGACACGTTTTTTAGCAACGTATACACATCAATTAATTGACTCGGTAGCATGCATTGAGGTTGATGCAAGTCAATCTAGCTTCATATCATATTCGATCTCTCGCTCTCTTTCATTGAGGTTGATGCAACCCTTGTTGCAAGGGACAAATGTCCAATGGACATGATATCCCTCATTCTCATCCTTTCACATACCTTAACGGACAAATGCATGTTGCTTTATTTTGGTGATGCTCTCTGACATCGTTTGTGCTGCCCAACATGAAATGAACTTTCCACTCCATAGAAATTTATCCTATAAGAGTAGGGGGTCGCAACGTGCTGGCTTGTTACAAGCTAGGCTCAACTTGAACTCATCACGAGCTAGCTCGTTCAAGTCATGAACAAGCTGACTTTAGGGATCCAAACTGAAATCTTAGATTGAAATTATCACAAGCTAAACTGAGCTAGCTTGCTGGGTTTGATTGGACCTTGTTTTAAGAAGAAAATAAATTCTATAAACTTTTTAGACCAAGTTGGATCGAACTAGACAGTATAAAATGCACACAAATTGATTCCTAACAAAGCTAGCTCACGAGCCAGGCTTCAGTTTGAACTCGTTAATTCTGGACCGAGCTAGTGACGAATTGGCTTGTTAACAGCTCAATGTAGTAACAAACAAATTGTTAGCGAATGAGTCAGATACAAATCATGATTGAGCCATGGACAACGAGATATTTTGCCACCCCTACTTGAGAGTATGGTTCTATATCTGTATATCTCACTTGAAACTATTTCTTTCTAATTTCAATTTCTAAAAGAGTTGAATTTCAAATTTTTCCACCCCTACTTAAGAGAATAATAGTTTTACTTTTTCAAATTTTGCCACCCCTACTTGATAGAATAATAGTTTTACTTTTTCAAATTTCAATTTCTAAAAGAGTTGAATTTCAACCTCACATAATCACTTCATAGTCACCGAAATAATAATCCAGCTACTAATATTAAGGAGCAATACATGGTAAAACTTCTACAAATTATAACAAGTAAATGTTTAAATAGCATTTATCGCGTCATAGCGGAATGGTTAAAAAAAATGATGCTATTGTCATATAGCATTGCTATAACGCTATAGCACACTATAGCTTCAAGTTGCCAATAACGCCATAGCTTTAATAGTTCGAAAACGCTATAACGGCTCTATAGCACGCTATTTAAAACCTTGATAACAAGCAATGTTTTCCTTACATACTATTTCAATAGTACGCAAAGTGTATTTTTAATTTTGCGCTAAAATGCTTCTATATATAGATGCCATGAATTAATTTTAGAATACATAGATGGTATAATTAATGGAAATGTTGTATTGGTTTAAACTTTGAATATATTCATTTACTCATTACAATATATGAGTTTAATATTCAATATATTTTGTATGTAGGCAAAAAAAAAGAGGGTTCAAATGCCTCTATTTTTTGTGCCTCCACCATACCTCTATGTTTTAAAACTTTAATAACTAAAAATTTAAAACTTAAAAGTTAAAATAAAACTGTTAGATGTGATCTTTGTTATTTTCTCTATGTGCTTATAAAAAATTATCACATTTCAATTTTGATTTTATATGAATCAATAAGTTCAAAAATCAACGTCTAGAAATTACCCACATTAGTATATTTTTTACAAGCTCTTGATGACAATTAAAATAAAATTGAAATGTCATAATTTTTTACATGTGCATAGATAAAATGATCTAGATCATATCTAACGGTTTTATTTTGACATTTAAGTTTTAAATTTTGAATTATTAAATTTTAAAAAAAATGGAGGCATGATGGAGGCATTTGAACCCTCCTCCATTCCTAATTATACAGGCTTGTGTATAACATCTATATTAATCGTTAATATTAAGAATTTTATGCATAATACATAAATTAGACTCGTATTATTCACACAATTTATGAACATTTTGTTTTACTTTGGAAAAGGATTAGTATTTTATAATATTGTTTATATTTTACAAACTAACTATTTATAAATTATATCCTAAACACGACCTTTTAAATCTTATAGAATTAATAACAAGTTCGAATTTGTTACTATATGGTACACATTGCTAGTCTATCCAGAAATAACAACGATATTGCATTTTTTTTATTTTTTATAAATTGATTATAACATATCCAAATAACTTGGATCATTTTTTAAAATGATAAAAGATTAGGCCATATAATCTGACTAATTAAACCGTTCCCTGATTAAAGTAGTGGCCCAATGAACATTATAGTGTGATACACAACAAAATTAAATATTAATCTAATTTATTGCCTTTTATGTTGCTCCCTTTGTAATTCTTTTATTTTTTAAAAATCCCCACCATCATATATATATATATATATAGCCGTTGATAGTGCATTTTCAATAATAAAATAAAAATCACAATAATTGATAGTACATTTAATATTCATTAGTTTTATATATTATTTTTTTTTCAAAAAAGAAACACCATAAAATAGACATTGCAATAAACTTTCACGAGTAAACCTTATCCAATGAATAGCCCAGGTAACTTCAGTTCATGGGCTCTGAGAAATTAAATGTAGGCCTGGTAAATATAAGCCTCGTTTGTGTATTGGGCTTCATTCAACAGCAGTAGTCTTGCCAAACACATATATATGCCCAATCCTTGAAATCCAGACTAAGACAATGAAGCCCAATACAAGGATGGGCAAGAAACAGGGAATGCTTTTGGAAACATATGATATATGGAGTCGCTTGCTTGAATTATTAATAACTTGGTTGGGCCTCCAAGCCCATCTGAGGTTATTTTCATTGGTAGAGCCCACAATCGTGGTCATATTGGGCCTTGATTATATTTTCCACGCTTTTCGAGACTTACTGGTACAAGGCATTAGTCAAAGGTGATTCTTTCATGCCCAATATATAGTTCTTTTAATATCGAACATTAAGTAATTTTATAAACTTTCAAATAGAACAAGTAATTTTTGATGGTGTGAGTATGGTTGGAGCTTATGCCTCACTAAAAGAGGTCCCTCATTCGAATTTTCTGGTTCTGCAGGCAAATTTTGTTTTTTTTGTTTTTTTTTGTTTTTTGTTTTCAAATGATGACTCCAATATAAAATGTCCAAAATTAATTATTGCTAAAAGCGGGACTCGAACACGTAACATATCGTTCTCAAAATTACTTATTACTAATTAATATATCTATTACTATAATACAGGTATTGGATTAGATAAACTAAAATAACAACACGATTAGTATAATTATTTTATAATTAGTTATTAATTACTATATTTTTTTTATAAATAGTTATTAATAAATATAATTAGTTATTTATTAATATAATTAGTATAATTAGTTATATAAGTAAATATACTAATTTTTTAAGATAAACTAAAATGTTAGTATACTAATTAGTATATTTATCTAAAAAAATTAGTATGCTAATTAGTATTATTTTAGTTATTTAAAAAAAGTATATTTAGTTATAAATTGGTATAGTAATTTATAACTAAGTATACGAAATAATTGACTAATTATACTAATTTTGGTACAAATTGTACTAATTAATAAATAAATATATTAATTAATAACTATTTATAAAAAAAATATACTAATTAATTACTAATTATAAAGTAATTATACTAATCGTGTTTTTATTTTAATTTATCTAATCCAACACTTGTATTATAGCAATAGATATATACTCCCACACAAAAGGATATTTGTTGGCAAAATTGAGAACCATATATCCCGGGTTTGAGTCCCGCGTCTAGCAATAATTAATATAATTTGGACATTTGTATTAGAGTTCTCATTTGAAAACAAAAAAAATTGCCTACACCCGATTCGAACCAAGGACCTCTTCTATTAAAGCATAAGCTCCAACCACGCACACCATCAATAATTACTTGTTCTAATTGAAGGTTTAAAAAATAATAATATACGGTTGAATATTTTTTTTAAAAAAAGTTCTAGGAATTTTTAAAATACCCAGTTTTGCATAATATATTTGATATTTTTTATTTAATAATGGATATTAAAATAAATATCGTCCTTTATCCTTGTGCTCTTATATTCTTTATGCAAATATGTTATCTGGTAGAAATAGGAAGATTTGCCGGTGTAATAAATTCCTCATATTGAAACCCTGGGAAATGGTAATAGTTGTCAAATGATTTTTCAAGTGTAACTAGGTACAATATCTAATACCACTTCTAATATGGCGGTTCCCAATATATTGCAGCGAGTTTCTAAATAGAAAGCGTCTAATTGTCCACAGCTTTTTGTCCACAGTTTGTCCACAGAAAAATTGTCATTTGACTTACGCCAATCTTGTAAAAGTACTAATTAAATGCTGTAACTTGTATAACAAATCTTACAAAAAACACAGTTTAAATTTCTAACATTCAGCGAGACCACTTTGTGTACTTACATCTTGCACAACTTGTCAAACTAACTATACTTGATGCAGGACCTCTTGATGTACTTCTCTAACTTACAGTTAATGATAGTTTTAAAACCTTCTAGAACATTTTAAAATTGAACCACATCTCAAACTTGCAGTTTTTTTAAAATAACTCTGGAAATTATACAAAATTAAATTTTTGGCATCAAAATTAATTATTTTGAATCAATTTTTTTTTTGATATTAAAATTAATTTTAATTTTTTTCTTCAATTATTAATATTTTTATATGCATCTATATCCTATAAATTAAAACTACACATACTGTAAAACATAAAGATGCAAACTATAAAACTTCAATACTGTAAAATTTTCAAATGTAAATTATAAAACTAATAGATGCAAACTATAAAACTGTAAATCTAAAACATAAAACACTTTAAAACTAAGATAAATGCATTGCAAAATTCAATACTATAAATTTAAAAGATGTAAATAGTAAAACTAATAGATGCAAACTATAAATCATCAATACATCAAATATTCACAACCACATTGTTAAACATTAGTAACTGTTCACAAGATGAATACTATAAAATCACAAGATGAATACTATAAAATTAACAGGGTGAATACTGTAAAATGACAAGATCAATACTCCATATCGCCTCTCTATCATCTCTTTCCTCCATATTTTCACAAGATGAATACTGTAAAATTAATGGGTGAATATTGTAAATGACAAGATCACTACTCCATTTTGCTTCTCTATCATATATTTCCTCCATATATTCTCAAGATGAATACTGTAAAATTAACAGGGGGAATATTGTAAAATTAACAGATCAATACTCTATATCGCCTCTCTATCATCTCTTATCCATGTCACCTCTCTCAGATCATCTCATATCTCCTCCATATCGAAATTCAACAGAAATAAAGAAATAATTACGAGATCCCTTACTGCATCAAATCAAATAACAAATTTAAATAAAAGTTCAAATAAAAGTAAAATAAAAGTTCAAAACAATGCTAGATCCGTTACTACATCAAATCAAACAATAAATTCAATAGAAATAAAGAAATAACTCACTAGACTTAAATTTCGCCATGTTCTTCAACCCTAACAATTTCTATCCGATCGAAATCCACTCTTGAAGGTTCCGTCGTGATCATGCTTAAATAATTTGAATGAACTCGCGACGAATTAGGGAAGAGAAATCCGAAAGAAGAAAGAAATCGTGACAGAAGCGGAAGGAAATCGCCAGATGCAAAGCAAATCTGATTGGAAATGGAAATGAAATTCAAAAAATGTAAGTTTCGTCCATCGCGCGATGACATGTTTAAATAGGTGGGGACTGGAGGTAGTCAAAGACAGTTGAACTGGGAGTGGATAACATTGTGGACAGACCATGGACAAAGATCTGTGGATAAGAACCTTTTCTCTTCTAAATATTTAAGAGCCAAGTAAATTGCAGTGTTATAGCAAAAACCATTTCACCTAATGATTATCTCGATACTTATTTTTAATATGATATAAAAATATAATGATATCACAAATACTAAAATAAGTGTTAAATTCTTAATACATAGCTAGCCAAACTAAAAATTGCACTGAAAAACTATATCGCTTACTTAACTGTGTTCTGTTTTATATGAACTGTAGTCGTTATTGTACATGTACAGATGATAAGTAGTTAACCTTTCACTAATCAATTTACTTATTTTCTGCTCGATTCTAAGCATTAAGTACAGCATTATGAGTATTAAAAATGAAATCAGTATTAAGGAGGAGATAGAAGAGAAAAATGAGATTAGTATTAGTAATAAAAAAAAGAGATTACAAGTGAAACATAAAGTGGAGCACACAAGAAAGAGATAAATTATGAGATGAGAGGGAGTAGGAGAAGAGAAGGTGAACCAACCCTTGTTAGCAAAAATAATTAGTACATTCAATTGAAACCATAGCATTGTAATTCAAAGTTCAAAGATGCGATAGAAAAAACAAAGTTCCCAATATTTTGCACTTTTTTAAATATTTGGAACTAGGTCTTTTTGAAAAAAACCACGAAGCCTATAGCGAAGCATTAATAGGGGCCATTCACCGATGATCTTGGAGAGGAGTGGAAGAATGGTGCAGAGTACTAGTATAAGAATTGCAAGCCACTAGTTTTTGGGAGCTATCACTGTGAACAAACCAGTACCAAAAGCAATTGTAGTAGCCCCATAGGCACACCACATTAGTGCTCTCGTTGTTTTCCTATAATTGAGCAGGAAATCCAAGTCCTCCCATGTCGCCAAAATGCAGAGAAATGCAAACTGCAAGTGAAGAACACATTGCTATGGTGTCAGAGATGAGGAACACTTGGAAAGCTGCTTTCCTTGCGAAAAGGGGTTGTCCAGCATCAGAGGGATCAGTACTGAATCCTCCTGGCAATGTAAAAGCAGCGGCAAAAGTGATAGTAGCGAGAGGGCAGCGACCAAAGATGTGTTGGAAGTGTAGTCTTTGGGTAAGTAATTTGACATCCTTAATTGCTTGTTGCTTGATCGTCTGTTTTACTTTATCTCTTACTAGGTAACTCCATGAGGAGGGAATTATATTTGACAACAATGTGAACGACTCATTCTGTGATAGCAAATAAAAAATAGGTAAAATATATGCATGATCTTTCTTGACCTTATATATATATATAAAAAAAACTAACTACATCAGGATTGGAATTAACGAATGGCATAAAATTAATACTAAATTTAAGTAAGTGTTGTGTGTAAGAAAAATGAAAATGAAATAACTTACCCACTTCAAAGTCTTCCATAAGTTGGTCTGTCCATAGACTATGTTAACTGCATGATTGTTCCCAACATTAAGAGCAGTATAATCCTGTCCTGCTTGGGTTAGTAAAGAAAGGAGCTTCGGGTCACACTTGTAAGCAGCAAAATGTAGGGGAAGGTCGCCATTGTTGTTTGCTTGGTTAATAAACCTATGAAGCTGAGGTGTGCTTAGTAATGTAGTCGACTAAATCTGGTTTTTCTTGGAAAATAGCAAAATGTAGTGCATTATCCCCAACATTGCACGGAGTGTAAATAGAGTCAGGGCAAGTGTTCATTATCTCTTTTGCAATCAACACAGCCGTTTGCCACTGCCGAAATAAATGGAGTATTTCCAGATGGTTCGTGCTTAATATATGCCAAATTAGGATCATATTCTAAGAATATCTTGACCAACATGAGTTTGTTATCAAGTACAGCTCTGCCCATCGGATTGTTTCCAAATTTGTCTTTATGGTATGCTAGTTGGGACTGTCATTCCAACAGTTGCTTAACTATATCTGACAATAAATATCACGATAAAATTAGAACATTTACTATGACTGCCTAAAATCTATGAGATGTAATTGTTTCAAATGCAAGGAGCAACGATAAAATTAGACATTTACTAAGACCGCCTAAAATATATGAGATGTAAGTGGTTCAAATGCATGGAGGAACGATAATGGATGCAAAATGTTCTGGGGGTGACGGCAATATTCGCTTGCTCCATGGCTTGAGCAGTGGATAGGAGATGAGGTGAGACAACGGGTGAAGTGGATATTTAAAAGAAACACAGAAAAGACAATATTTAAGAAATAGTAACTTTTAAAAATTTCGGCACAAAAATAAATTTCAGTATTTCAAAGAAAATGTAATTTAAAAAATATCTACACAAATATTATATCAGAGGTCACGGTGAGCCACCAATAGTATATCTAAACAAAAGAAAATGTATAGTGCTTAACTACAACAGAATGTGAAAAACAACATGCATAGATTGGGCTTATAAGTAACGAACCTGGGTGATCGAATCTCACAGCAACATGCATAGCTGATTCATTATCTGGGCCAAAAACTGCCGAAGATGGGATTTCTTGCAATTGCTCTACAACTTCAGAATATCCTGCAAAGGAGTCTCGATTAGTATGAAAAATAATAACATACACAGAATTAAGGTAACAACTAATTAACCTGCATGTTCTAATCTCACTGCAGCAGGCAAAGCTGATTCTGTTCTTGGATGAGAATTTGACGAAGATGGGATTTCTAACATTTGCTTTACAACTTCAGAATATCCTCTGCGGGCTGCCATATACATGGGTGATTCGCCAATATTGGTAACTTGCTCAGATAATCGTGGCTCTATCTCCAATAGCTGCAGTGCCAAATTTGCAAAGCCATTCCTCATGGCATGATGCAATGCATTTTCGTTGCACCTATTGACCTTCAAGAGCATGTGGTTCAACGGCCTTCCTCCCTCCAAATCATTATGCTGCAAATACTGTGATGCAGCACTGATGATGTCAGAAGCCAATGAAAGGTTAGCTGCCATTAGAGCAGCTATCAGTGGGGTCTCCCCATCAATGTTGGTGTCAGAGAAGAGGCTAGGGAAGGGGCTCTGGACCAGACCTCCTTTGCAAACTCGTCATGGCCAAGCATGGCAGCAATGTGAAGGCAGTTGTTTTTGTGAGGAGTGGTAGAGAGCAGGATATCTGGGTCAGCGATAATCAAGTGGTTGCAGAGGGAGAAATCACCTTTGTAGCAAGCCTTGAAGAGCTGTCGTAGTCAAGGGACCATTGGGATAACAGGTGGGCCGGAAGAGGAAGTTGAGCGAGCTGAATTGCTCATGCTTTCTTGCTTACTTTGTTGGTAGCCTTAATTTGTGTATTGATCTTGAGAAGATAAAATGGATTTATATATCTAGAAAGTTAAGAAACTTGTCGCACGTTCTCACACGTTAGTTATCCTTATTTTATTTATGTTGTATATAATTAGTTATCCTTATTTCGTAATTAAAAGAGGACACATTTCTAAACAAGAAGAAAGTGAAGAAAATAAAAATAAAAAATTGACTTGGATAAAGCCTTTGCAAATACTCAGAAGATGGATGCCCTAAACGCTTATACCGCATCTAGATTTGAGATCTTCGATTTAAAGGTATACTTATAGTCAGATGAGTTAATTAATCTTCAAAAAATGAATGGCTCATATAAATGAGATCTGCTTAATTTGCTGATGCAACTATTTGTTTTTATTAACAGGAAGCTTAAATTCGAATAGTGGATTATAACTAGTACCTCATGGGTTTTCTGAAAGATAAGATTTCAC
The DNA here is from genome assembly GCA_033356055.1 of Carex pumila. Lineage (NCBI taxonomy): Eukaryota > Viridiplantae > Streptophyta > Magnoliopsida > Poales > Cyperaceae > Carex > Carex pumila. The sequence continues at coordinate 12,551 of JARJHM010001458.1, read as the reverse complement.
TTTGTCTGAAATTTGGAGTCTTGTTGTGGCATTTTTCTTAAATATTCATTGGATTTATATTTACTAAGAGTGAATACGATTTCCCTATTTTTTTTTAAAGTTCCTTCTAGTAAATATGCCTCTAGTTTGAACTTAAGTACATAATAAAAATGTGTATAACTTAATAAGACGAGACAAAGCCATAATGCATGATACATTTGTGGATTATTATTATTATTATTTTTTAAAAAAGGGCTGACAAAGTTAATGATTCTTGCTTTCACAATACCAACCCTTTTGCAAGATTTAATAGACCTGTGTTACCTTGATACTTGATATATAGTTTGTACCAATATCGGGTAGGTATATGTTTGATACGCTCCCAATACGTATCTGATACATTAAGTAGCATATGGGATTATTTTAATATATATTTGACTGGTCGATACGGTGTCTGATACATCTCAAATACGTCTCAGATACGTCATGATTATTTTAATACATGTGTAGGATCATTTAGTTAGTTTAGTTTGTTCTGAAGTATGACTTCAAATTTATGGACTTAAATTTTAGAATAGTGTATTTGATTTGAATTTATAATGGATGTTATGGACTGTGATATATATGTCCATCTTTCAAGTTTTAAATTATTGACAAGCTAAACTTGTTGTAAGTTCATGACAGTTCAGTGAATGATTGTGTAACTATGCATTTGATTTTCTGCTATATTTGTAATAATACATGTGTTCAATTAATTTTTAAACTGCCGTGTAATACAAGTGTTGAATTAATAATATTATTAAAATAATAAAAATAATATATATGATAAACATATGGTATTTTAGATTTTGAAAATTACTGTATCTTTGTATCCATATCGTATCCAATATGATGCCCTTACCCGTGTCCATACAACAAAGAAGATATGTGTGATCTGAGCTCGACTATTTAATTAATGCCCTTGATTAATTAAACAAATAAATGAATGCACCTCAGATCTACCTTTATATATACTAGAATTGTTTCCTCCATGTGATTGCTTGGTTCCTTCGATAAAGACTGACAGAGTTCTCATTTCTTTAAACGGATTTCAAAATTTAGCTCACCATGAATATATAGCACACCGACGTCGACACCGAACTATTTATATATATATATACAACAACCAAGCTTTCAATTGCATATTTGCACCTAACATAATCATAAGATTTAATTTCCAGTTTGTATATCCACTGAAGATTTGTATATTTTTAAATTTGAAATAAAAAAATAATATCGTACAGTGCTTGGGGAAGTAAACAAGTTGTTGTTATATATACATTAACGAGGAGGGTTCCAATACCTCATGTTTTTCATATCTCATCATATCTCATATACTATATTTTCATTTTCAAAGTTTAAATTATCGATCCGAACCATTCAACATGATATCCAAACTAAAATATGGCTGGGGATAAAATTTTATAATTTTTGGAATTCTTTTACTATTTTTTAAGATGGATAGAAAATCACTGTTTTTTAAACGGTTGAAAATTAGTGTTTTTGTGCCTATTTAAAAATAGTAAATTTTTTTTCCAAATATTCTAAAATTTCATCCCCAGTCATATTTTAGTATAAATATCATATTGAGCGGATTGGATCAACAATTTAGCCTTCGAAAACAAAGATATAAAATATGAGATATAATGAGGTATGAAAATATGAGGTATTGGAACCCTCCTCTTAACATTATTACCAATTTAAAGAATTTAAGAAACAACTAATTTCTCTTCTTTGTATAAATAACTTTTCTCTTATTTATCAATGAAATGTCAGTTCTACTGACCTTAAGAAAAACTAATTTCTCTTCTAACACCATGTTTGGATGGAGAGTAGAGGAATGAATGAGAGGTAAAGAATAGAAGGGAATGGAATGAAATAGAAAGTAAGATAACATATTTAATTTTTTCTTGTTTGGATGATTAATGAGAGAAAATAAATTTAGCTTTCTTTTTGTCTTATTTCTTGTTTGGTTGATTAAAATTCAGGATGTTAATGAGAAATTCGGTGATTATTGTAGGTTTAAGTAAAAAAACTTGTTTGATAATTATATATGTCAAATATAGGGTTGGACACTTGTATCATTTTTTCTAAAAATATTTGTAACAATTTTTTTTTCCATCCGTTAGAAGTAGGCATAAGTTTTGTACCAGATATACTTGCCTGTTAATACCAGTAGTGGTATCAACTTTATTTTTACCTTTACCATTCTCATTATTTTTCTTTGGTTTTGGACTTTGAACCACAATATGTGCATAGTCAGGTTTCTTAGCCATAATCATTTCTTCTTCTTCAACACACATGGTAATTAATTTGCTCATTGTCTACTTTTCTTTCTGTATATTATAATTTATCTTGAAAGAACCAAATTGTGCAGGAAGAGAAGTCATAATGAAATGAACTAAACAACTTTCATAAATTGACATATGCATTACATTTAACTTTGTGGCCATATAATTCATCATGGTATGTTCACGTACACCGCTTGTCCCGTTATACTTGGTAGTGAACATATTTATTATTAGAGCACTTACATTGGTCTTAGAAATACTTTTAATCTGCTCTTCAACACATGCCAGATCATGTTTAGCAGTGAAGAAATATTATTTTGCATCATCCTTCTCAGGAATGCCTCCTCTTATAGCAGATGTAATTAGACTTTTCATAATCATGAGAAATATGTTGTTTGACCGTTCCCATTTTACAAAATTAATCTTTTCATTATCAATATTTTATCTATAATAGTAGGTTTGTCCATTCGTAATGCCTCATCCATTTACAGAACATTAAGACAAATCTCATTTGTTGTTTCCAAGTGAAAAAATTAGTTCCGTTTAATGGTACTATTCCAGAAATTTGAATATGAACATTATTCAATGCTGTATTAGATTGAGAAAAAAATGAAATGCTTACTATTATCAACTATAAATCCAGAAATAACATAATATCATTAAATCAACTGTATATAGAGGTACTAATAATAATTATACTGAAATAAATAATACACCAGAAATAATATTTCATTTATAACATAATAGTTGCGGCATAAAATCCAATTTATATCATCACTGTGCAGAAACAAATTTAATTATTAAAATAATAGTTTCACTTAATAAATTATATTGGCAATTAAAATTGGTAAAATTGAACTTCATACTTTATTAAATATAAAAACGTAATTGTCATTTAAATCACAGAATTCTTTTTAATAAAGTGCCAATTACAATTTAAAGTTGATAAAAATTGATAACAACCAAGTATTACAGATAACATTATATATTTTAAATTATTTATATGAAAAAATATACAATAAATTTTCATTGGGCCGATCATTGTATATAAATTAATATAAAACCATACATAAATTATTAAATGCAATATATATGGACCTTGCATTTCTACAATACATCTAGTACAATATTTGCATCAAAATTATGGGATCAACATAACATATATCAATCCATAAGATCCAGTACAATGTTTGTATGAAAATTATGTCCTGACCATTTAATAATCATGTGATCAAAAAGTCCTAATTATGATACATTTTGAACCAAAATTTCATCCAAACTAGGTTGTATAGGATCCAACAGAAGTGTCATGTGATTCATGACATTATGCCTGTTGACTACTAAAGCTCTCCAACATTTCATCTCCAATAATAATACATAGATCAACATCTTTGTGCATACATAAAAAAAAAATTTCTCCTTTAAAATTTTTTGTCCAAAATTATAATAAAATATTTATACATAAAAATAAGTTGAATCTTTATGGCTTTTATACGAATTACTAAAAATCAATTTCCTTAAAATTATTGCATCTTATATGATTTTATGATGGCTCGAATACCAAATGATAGAAATAATAAAATCATTATGTGTTTTGTAATAAGAAAACAAATAATTTACAATACGTAAATCCAAAATAAAATAACAAATGTAATTTAAAATTTATAGTTTTGGAGTGGCAATATCGTTAAGTGGAAGTGTAAATACTTATTATCAATGGCTTTCCTCAAATGTGATGATGTCGACCTTAGAAGTTTTTCTTTTACTTCTCTATTTATTCTTATGGACGAAGTTTTCAGGATTGATTGTGTTGAAATAATTTAAGAAATATTTAATAACCCTGAGGCAACCTTTGAGACCAATATATACTATACATAGCAATATGAATTTTTTCATAAAAAAAATTAATTATGATTTTTTCTTAATTTCTGTAAATAAAATGAATACACAGCAATAATAATAAAAAAACTAACACACTGTCGTTTGCCGAAAGGTATGACCTTACTTTTGTCTGACTTTTATTTTTAGAGGATTGTTGTGGCATTTTGCTTTTGAATTTTTATAATAGTTTAACTTTTTTACATAAGAAGTCAAACTATTGAGTTGGTAAAATTGACAAAATAGTGAAAAAAAGAACAGAGTCTCTTCAAGTTGTTACTATTAACGTTATTATCAAATAAAAAAAAAATAAGAGAAAACACCTAATATGACTTTTAAATACAAAATAGTAAATATAACATGCAGTATTCATTAGTTTTTATATTTATTATAAGAGAACTCCATAGCAATTTTTTAAAAGTTCATTTAAGTAATTATGGGAACTTATGTGATAAAATTAATTTTTTTTTTCGTATTTTACAAGTTTAAGAAAACTTATGAAGTAATTTATTTTTGTAAGATGGGAAAACTTATTATATGTCGAACATAATTAAAGTCATTTCCTATTATTGTTTAGTACATATTGATCATAACTTGGTGCAGATAAGCGAAGTGAACACGATTAAATAAAAGTGAAGTGAAATCTCGAGATCTGCCATTGAGTTAATTAGACTAATGAGTCAAATGCAAATGAGCAGTTGGGCACTGCACCATAAATTAATTAAACAAAATAAAATGAAGGCACCTCAGATCTTCCTTGAGTTTGAGTCACTATGAATTGAATTTATTCCCGCCATGTAAATTAATGCTTGGTTTCTGCCACAAATTAATTAAAGGAGTTCTCATCTTTGGATTAAAGCATGGATTTTTAAAACGGATTTGCAATAATTTGTGCAGCAACCAAGCTTTAAATTGCATATCACCTAATCATGAGATTTCTACTTTATATGTTCAATGAAATATGTAGTTTCTATATATTTTAAATATGAAGAGAAAAAGTATGTAATATTAACATTTTAAAAGGGTACATAATTAGAATTTTTATAATTTAGTTGGATACATATAATATTATATGTTTTAAATATAAAATTATGTAATTTATTAATTTTGTAAGCGTATCTGCGTATACATTTAATTATCCCATTATTTTATTTTCTCTTCTGAAATCTAAGCCTAAGTCGTTCATCTTATGGACCTTTTGTATAATGTATAGTTCGATATAAACACATTTAGAATTGGAAGAGGTCTTAGTTTAAACTAACGTCGCAATAAGATCTTGCACAATTAAGAGACCAATCTTGCTTTGTTACAAGTGTGACCCACATTAATGAAACCTCAATTCTTCACAGTTAATCATCAAGTAGCTAGAACAGCACTCCTGAGAAAACTAGGCACAAATGTGCTTTGTGTAACTCGTCGCTGGCAGTAAATAAAAAGGGGAAAATTGCATGCATACCCTTTAAAAATCTTAAAATTACATATTCTTCCTCACAAGTTTATAACATCACATTTTTCCTTTTATATTTAAAAAATTCACAATTTGACCAATTTATTAACTTATATATTTTACCCATTTTAATATCCCGATTTTATCCTTTATTACAAAATAAAAAATATGTACCATGTAAAAGAGAAATGTTCATAGCAATTACTTCTGATGCATATATAGTGATATTAATTTGTAACATCTACTTTCGACGCATACATAATGATTCACATACATATTGATTCACATACATAGGGATATTTAAGCATATGCTTGTGTGAGCATCAAAAGTAAGATAAATAATCATTTGCCCTCACAATTAGCCAAATTATAAAACTGAATATTTCTCTTAAAGATTCTACATATTTTTAATTATTTCAATGAAGAATAAAATTGCTACCTTATAAATTTAAAATGAGTTACAATAGAAAAGTTAATAAATTCGGTAAATATGATATTATAAATTTTAGAGGGGAAATACATAAATTGACATTTTTTTTGAAGGATATACATGAAATTCCCCCATAAAAATAAAACTACTTTTGTTTATGGTGTCAAAGTGAACTCTACGCATGGCTGGCAAAGAAGTTGTAGCTTGTGACTCACTTGAGACTATGACTCGAGAATTTTGTAATTAGATCGATTGATTTAGGCTCGAGTTGCTAACGAGTTGCCACAGCTCAGTTCATTCTAGTATAAGTCCAGTTCAAATTTACCTCAACCTGGCTCGTATTGACTCAATTTGTTTCTAAACTTGTTGTGCTTCAAATTTCGGGCTGATCTGATCACTGATCAAAAAAGTTAGTCGCCAAAATTGAACTCTAGTTACTGGAGACGTCCGTTTATTCCCCAGTGACTCTCCCTCACCCAGCCTCTTTTACAAAACAGAATTAATGTTATTGTGGTCATTGAAATGGTTTGTGATCCATGCATGTGAAAGAAATGTTTGCTTTATCTCTTTAATTGCAATTGATCAAAGATATAATAAGAAAATATGTAGCAAAGTAATGCATTATTTCTTTTGCATCAAAATAAATAGAAAGTTCTCTCAAAATGCAAAACTGATATCCATGGAAATACCAGAAATGAAATTTCTGTTTTTATCAAAACCTTCATGCTACTGATTTATATTGCCAAATATAAAGGATAACTGAGAAGTGGAAGACATATATAGCTTGAGCAATTAATTCTATTAGAACAAATTAATTAATTTAAACATGCATTAATCCATTACATCACATCTCTTTCTTTTACAGCTCAACAGAATAATTGATAACACACAAAAGACAATCACACCGCATGCAACTACATCTCTTTTAAATTAAACTGAAAACAAGCTACAATTCATCTTATTAGAACTATCTTGAGCATCAAAATGACTTTCTGTTTCAAATTGTTGAACTCGAGAATGATGGAATTGAGAAGGACGTCGTAGCACCAGCCCACAAGTAACCTACGTAAATTTGCAAAACTTAAAAAAGAGATTTCTGATTTCTGCACAAAAATGATTACCCACAAGTTACCTACATAAAAAAAATTCTGCACAAAATTTAGCATATTTTTTTAATTTCTGAATTTCATGCAATTCAGCCCTCATAAACTACAAGGCAGTGGCAATCTGTGGTTGTTATTTTTTGTAAGACAAAATAGAAGAGAAATTAAGAAAACAAATTATATTGCAATCTTATTTTCAGCTTTACATGAGTCTCTATTTATAATTACAAGGCATTCAAAAACTAGCCGTTGGAATGCATTATTCTCTATTGCTATTAATTACAAACCACTATTTTCTATAGTAAACTATCTCCTATAAGACACTTTCCTATAGTATTAAATAAACTAACCATTATAATTTGAATTCTATTTCATATTTTAACACTATCTCTCGAGCTAGGAATGTATATATCGTACAATCCTAGATTGCTTGTAATTTTCACAAATGGACTTCGACCCAAACATTTGGTGAAGATATCCACAAGTTGATCTTCACCTTTTATGTTGTTGTACCAAATAGTAATAACATAGTTCGGCCTCCACACCTCGTCTGAGTCTCTTTTCATTGGTGGAACCCAAAATTGTTGTCATATTGGGCTTTGACTTATATTTTGCAGGCTTTTGGAGACTTCTAGTTCAAGGCAATAGCTAGGCAAGGTGAAGCTTTCTCATTCTGTTCTCATATTCCCATGCAAAGATGCTATCTTGCAGAAATATCATGACAGATTATATGGTAAGAAGACAAATCAAGGAAAAAAAATTATGTTTGATTTTACAATTGTAAGTTGAATGCAATATGACGGATCACAGTTTATACTGCAGCGAGAATCCAAAAAAGAGTTATGTTGTTAGCAGTATTGTTGGAAATGCCATTTCACATAATGATTAACTTGATAGTTATTTTAAATATCATAAGTACTAAATAACCCTCAAATTCTTAATAGATAGCATAACTAAAATTTACACCGAAAAACTACGGTAACTAAAAGGTGTTCTATTCTCATCAAAGTCGCTATTGCTAACATATCATATAAGAGTTAAACCTTAACGCTAATAAAAAATCAATAGCAAAATTATAGTTTGAATTGGTAGAATCTATACCGATCTTTCTAATCATAAAAAATCATAAAAAATCAGCTACGTACTCTTTTTGTTTCTCTCTTCTTTTTTAATATTTCTACCAATATTTTTTTTTCCATGCAACTAATCTTTATAACGCAAGATATCACTGTTAGATATTAAAATTTCTTTATCAGAACGGAGTGGGCCTAATAAATTAGGAAGTTGTTTAGGCCTATTTAAGCCTGTTCCAGAAGTTTAGTCTTTGTAATTTTTATATGCTTTTGTGAGAAAGAACCTCAGTCTCCTGATTGCCAACTGGTACTTGTAATCAGTGTTGCAAATAACGGTATGTGGTCGTCGGATGGACAGGATTAATCGTCCGATTAGTCGGAAAAATTCATGACAGTTTAGTAACCGCCAATGACTAATCGGCTCATTAATCGGCCTAAACGGACGTTTTTACATCACTGCTTGTAATTAATTGTTTCAAAAATGAAATGAGCTTTTAGCTTTTTTTTTTTTTAAAAAAAAAAGGGACTTCGTAATTTTCTCTATTAAGTACATATGTTTTTTGTAAGATGGTCAGATTTGACGGATAGTACAAATTTCATTGACGAAAAAAATGCCATGATCTCTTTTGCAATTGACACGTAACCTTTTTGCACTGCCAAAATAAATGGAGTACATCCCGTGCTTTGCTTAATATATCCCAAATTTTTATCGTATAATAAGAGTATATTCACCATTTTGAGATTGATTTCAATTATAGCTCTCATCAACGGATGGTATTCATTGTTGTCTTTTTGGTATGCGTCCTTCCAACAGTTGCTTAACTATATCTGACAGTATATGTCACCATAAAATTACAACATATAAGATGGGATGAAAAATAAGATGCACGAAATTGGGCTCATAAGTAACGAACCTATGTGATCGAATTTCATATCAGCATACAAAGCTGATTCATCTGTTGGGCCACATTCCGCTGAATATGGGATTATTAGCAATAGCTCTACTACTTCAGAATATCCTCTGCGGACTGTGTTGAGAATAATTAAATAATTGAAAGGTAGAATTGTAAAATAGAAAAAAGGGTAGTATTGTAAAATTATAAAATAGAAGTTACTATTAGATACCAAATGAGTACCAACGGTACAATAGGATAGAGATGGTATAAATAATCATCTCCTCTTTTGTAACAGATGTGCAACAAAAAAAGCAGAAATATAATTTGTTTCCTCAAACTCTCATCTCTTTACAAAAAATAACAGACTGCCATATACATCAGCAACTCACTTGTGCAGATAACTTGCGCGGACAGTTGCGGTTCTCCCTCCAAGAGCTGCAGTATAAAACTTTCAAAAGCATGCGGTTGAACAGACTCCCTTCCTCCAAATCGTCATACTCCATATACTGTGTTGCAGCAGTTATGATGTCAGCAGCCAACGAAAGGTTAAGTGCCATTAGAGCAGCCATCAGTTGGGTCTGGCCTTCAATGTTGGTGTCATATAAGAGGGAAGGGGCACTCGACCAGACCTCCTTTGCAAACTTGTGATGGCAGAGCATGTTGGCGTGGCAGAAGATTGCACAGAGGTGATGTTACTTAACTTGATCCACCACATTATAGAAGACGTCGTATACAACATGTGCATGACAGGGATGGGAATTGGGATGCTGCTGATAGAGTAAATGATACGAGAGCAATGCTGGATGATCTGATACGGTTGGTGAATGCGAGGGAAATAGCTGCAGATCAGCCACAAAATCAGGGTCATGCACAATTTCTGAAAATTCTTCAGGTTTTTGTTAGGATGAATCCCCCATATTTTGATGGGTCTGGAGGGTATTCTGCTGCAGAGACATGGCTTGAAGGCATTCGAGAGAAACTACAATATTGTAGGGCACCGGAGGAAAATTGGTTATCCTTAGCCCTTAAAAACCCAATTATTGGAGAGTCATGCGCATTATTGGTGGGCTGAACATAGGAGATTGCATCCTAGAGGTGAGCAAGAGGTAACTTGGACATGGATCAAGAGGGAGTTTCATGATAGATATATGGGACATGCGCAGTTGGAGGCCTTGAGGAGGCAATTTTTAGAGTTGAAACAAGCAGAAAACTGTACCAGAGTATCATGAGAAGTTCTATTCTCTACTATGTTATGCACCATATTTGTCGGAGAATCCAGAATGGTTGCGCTGACAATACATGGAAGGGTTGGATCCGGAGTTGGCAATTTCAGTTGACCTTGTGACGACACATGATTTGAACTTTTTGATGCAACAAGCACTTCGCATTGAGTGACACATGGAGGGAGTGGGGTTAAGAAGACCTGGTTGGAGCAGTAATCAGAGAGTAGGAGGTGTTGGCACAGTAAAGAAATCAAGCCAAGAAGAATTCAGACAATCCACTCAAGGTACATGGAATGGAAAACCAGGTTGTTCATGGGCTGTTTTTGGACAACATTTGGCAGGGAAGGGGATTGGTGCTGACGGTTCTCGTAACATATACAATGAGGCTACTCTTCTAATCTTGAAGCCCTGAGTGACTATTATGTTTTGCACTTAAAATAGTCCCTTGATCAATTTAGTTCATAAGTTCAATCACATTAATTTACCATCCTTATTTTTCTTCTCGGTTTCAATGGACAGAGATAAGATATGACTAAAGATCAAGATATATGTTAGAGTTTTTGATAAGAGGAAGAAGAGAAGGAAATGTGTTTATTATTTCACTCATTAAAAATCTAAATTACATACTCTACATACATATCCCAATAGGTCCAAAAGCAATTTGGATTGATATATTGTAACATCTTATATTACATTTGAAATATTATTTTAATAAACTTCTTCAAGCTCATACAACAAAGGCTCTGATATTTATTTAAAAATGGTCCAACTCTGATATGTAATTTTGATAGAGTTTTAAACAATTTCAAATATTTGGAATGAGTTCTTTTTGAAAGGGACCTCGAAGCCTGTAGCGAAGCATTAATAGGGGCCAGTCGCCTATGATCTTGGAGAAGAGCAGAAGGATGGTGCAGAGTAACAGTATGAGAATTGCAAGCCATAAGTTGTTAGGCGCCAACACCGTGAACAAACGGGTACCGAACGCAAGTGCAGTAGCCATGTAAGCACACCACATGAGAGCCCTCGTTGTTTTCCTGTAATTCAGCAGGTAATCTAAGTCCTCGCATGTTGCCAAAATGCATATAAATGCGACAGTAAGGGAAGAACACATTGCTATTGTGTCAGAGATGAGGAACACCTGGAATGATGCTTTCCTTGAAAAAAGGGGTTGTCCGGCATTAGAGGTATCGGTACTGATTCCACCTGGCAATGTAAAAGCAGCAACAAAAGCAAGGAGGGCAGCAACTAGAGATGTGTTGGAAGTGTACTTTGCTGTAAGTGACTTGACCTCTTGAATTGCTTGATTCTTGATCATCTGTTTTGCGTTATGTCTTATTTGGTAATTCCATGCAGAGGGCATTACATTTGATAACAATGTGAATGACTCATTCTGTGTGACAGCAAAAAGTACAAAAAAAAATGCATGATCTTTCTTGACCATATATTTGAAAACACTAGCTACAACATGATTGGAATTAAGAAAATGTACAAATTTAATACAAAATTTAAACAAGTGTTGTGGGTAAGAGCAATGAAATTAATTAACCAACCCATTTCAAAGTCTTCCATAAGGCTTTCTTTCCATACATTAAGTGCAGGGATCCCAAAAACATTAACAGCAGTGTAATCCTGTCCTGCATGGGATAGTAAAGAACAAAGGAGTTTTGGATCGCATTTGTCAGCAGCAAAAAACAGGGGAGCATTGCCTTCATTGTTGGCTTGGTTAATAAGCCTATGGAGCTGGGGCATTCCGAGTATGTAGTTGATAATATCAGGTTTCTCATAATAAATAGAGTGATGGAGTGCATTATCCCCATTTTTGTCGGGAATATAAACAGAGCTAGGGCAAGTGCTCATTATCTCTTTTGTAATCGACACATAGCCTAGTTGCGCTGCCAAAACAAATGGAGGAAGTTCCATTTTTTTTTCCTTAATATAAGCCAAATTAGGATCATATTCTAACAATATCTTTACCAGCTCAATATTGTTCTCCGTTGTAGCTCTAAGCATCGGATTCTATCCATTTTCGTCTTTTTGGTATGCTAGTTGGGGTCGTCCTTCCAACAGCACCTCAGCTATACCTGACATTACATATCACAATAAAATTACAACATTTACTAAGACCACCTAGAATCTGTGAGAGGTAAGTGGTTCAAATATATGGAGGGAGCAATGATAATGGCTCCAAGCCT
>JARJHM010001457.1:0-26787 GCA_033356055.1 Carex pumila | reverse complement strand
AAATAAAAAATTTGATCTCCAAAAGCACATATTAATATGGAGAACAAGATAAACGGTTCGGATCGACTGTTTGAACTTTGAAAATAAAAATATGTTCATTTTACAAATAGGTCCTTATGTCCATAGAAACATCACTCATAATAATATATTACAATTCTTGGACATTCCTAAATTGATCCATTTCTAAATTGGTACACAACTAAATTAAACTAAATAAAAAATGTACCAACTAAACCAAACTACTATTTTTGTCTACTAAAAAATATATTACTTAAGTAAAACAACTATACAAATATTACACAAAAATATACCAACTAAAAACTATACAAATATTTGGTATTCTAACTAAAACAAAAACTACACAAATATTTGGTATTCTAAACTACAACTACACAAATATTTGGTATTCTAAACTAATACTAAAACTACACAAATATTTGATATTCTAAACAACAACTACACAAATATTTGGTATTCTAAACTAACACTAAAACTACACAAATATTTTGGTATTCTAAACTACAACTACACAAATATTTGGTATTCTAAACTACAACTACACAAATATTCAATATTCTAAACTAAAACTACACACATATTTATATATAATTTACAATACTACTACTAAATAGAAAATTAAATAATAAATTTTAATTAAAAAAAAAAAAAAAAACCTGGTTTTTGCGGAGACAGCGACGGACAGGGACGGACAGGGGAAAATGACCTGCGGAGCCGCTTTATATCCATTTCCACCACGTTCGCACAGTGGATATGCGAACGGGTCGGTGCGCGGATCCACCACGCGGACGGGTCGCTCTGGCGGGTCATGGCGCTAGCGGGTCACTCTGGCGGGTCATGTCGCTGGCGGGTCAGTTCGCGGATCTGTTACGCGAACGGGTTAGAGATCCGTTCGCAGATCCACTACGCGAACGTGGTGGAATCTCAAATCCGATTTTTCGGGTGCTGTTTAATTTATTCCGATTTTTTAGAGTGGTACAAAAAAAAAACACGGGTTGATATTAAACTGTCAATTGTGTATTTGTGCACAAATTAAACAACTCGTCAAAACTCACTTTTTCCACAGAGAAATTTTTGTTTGTTTGTGGAATCGCATAGAAAGTTGATGGAAGTCGTAACAGTTGAATTGGGCCACTAAGAAGACCGAAGAAAGCACTCTCTATCTCTCTTCTCTCTCAATTTAAATTGAAGCTTTGCAAGTTGCAACAGATATGAATCAGAACAGAAAAACACAACGAGCATAGGAGAGATGACAAAAGGAGTGCAGTATACGATGGTAAAAGGTGTTTAGTTATATTTGATTAGAATTGTACATCCAAATTCGCTATGAAAAATAAATTATTTATTAAACAAAATTAATATATAAATAAGGTAATTTATTTGAAAAAAGTTCGCATTAAAGTTTTTTTTAGCACTAATAACTAAATTTATTTTTAAAAACTTTAAAGATGTGATAATTATCAACACCATAATTTGTCATGCATTTATTCCTATTGTTAAACACGACAATTTGTCATTTCACAATAAATATAGTATGTTAGTGACAAATTGTAATAAATATAATAAAAATAATATATTCTTACATAATAAAAACAACAAAATAATATCATTTTACATATTAAAAAAAAGTTGGTATGAATCCGTAAATTCCTATAAAAACAAAAAAAAAAAAACGAAAATCTCATTAATAGTGCTTTTAAACTGGCATGACAAGCTTTCCAGTTTCAAAGAGGGACAAAATAATTTTCAGAGAGGAAGGGACAAAGTGGTACCGGACCTGTACTTTTCCACTTAATTTCAAAATTCGGGGAGAGTAGTTGTCCCTCCCCCAACCCCACTCCGCGGTTCAAGGTAGATCCGCCCCTAACAAACTAGAGTAATGATTAGCTTTGTGTAAATAACTCATGACATCCTTTTTTGAGAAATTGTGGGAGAAGCTGCGCGGTATAAATAACTCATGATGTCAATTTGTACGATATCGTGAAGTTAATGTCAATTACGTTTGATATAATTAATTAATGCAATATTAATTATCTTTATGTGAAAGATAAAAGAAATTCAAAACTCAAGTATGTCAGTGACAATGTGATTATTTGATATATGTTCTATAAAATGAGTAACAAAATGATTTGATAGTAATAAATAAATTAGTCTTACAAACCCAAATTTAGTGACTTCACTGACATCTACAGGCCACAGCTTTATTCCCTCATTCTTTTCACATCGAGTAATTAGTTTGATTCATTACCAATTGGTCCTGCAAAACAAAAGTTGCACTGAATCAGAAAATAAATTGGAATGACGAGATGAATAAGTGCTATGTAATTTAGTTTTATAATAAAGAGGAGATTAGGTTATTGTTCGTTTCTCAAAAAAAAAAATATATATATATATATATTATGAGGAAGAGAGAATAATAACAACTTTTTGCAAAAAATTAAAAACTTGAAAAAACAAAAATAGAAATAGCTTAGCCCTTTTTCTCTGTGCCTCTTTCCGTCCTGACTGTAATTGTATGGTAACTTGGATCATAGGTGATAAATTTTATTAAATTATCAGCAAATTTTGATGTGTGTATATATAATAAGACTTTATATATATGTAATTCACACACACCAAAAAATTATTACAAAATTAATTTGACTTGTATATATAATAAGACTGTATATATATTGAATTTACAAACACCAAAAAAATATTGCAAAATTAATTTGACTTGTATATATAATAAGACTTTATGTATAGATATGTAATTCACACGCCACAAAATTATTACAAAATCAATTTGACTCTCCTTGAGATATTTTATTTTGTATCTCTAATATTTATTAAAAAGAAGTGGTTGTTGGAGATAGAACGGTAGCATAATTAACTATAAATTTTTTTTCTAAAATAGTGATTCTCAATTGGATAGTCTGAGCTCCTCTCGCCATTTCGGCAAAGCTAGACAAGTGGTTGTTAGTAGGGTGGAAAAAACATGTCACTTAATACGTTGTGATTTTGGTATCGTGCCGTACTATGCTATGATCAAAATGTCGAGACGTGGTTACGCGACTCGCGTGCAGTGACTATTTGTTTGCCGTGTCCAAACATAATTAATTACGTTTTTTACATTTAACTATTTTTTCATAATTTAAGTTTGTTTATTCAAGATTCATCATTTGATTAAGACCTAACGGTTCTAATTACACATGACTCACGTGATTATGTGCCATGCCGTTCCGTGATCGGATATTTCATGTGATGTGCCATGCCATACCAAATTTTCTACAAGCTGGTCACGCGGCACGTGAATGGTCACAACACGGAACGGTAACACGTGCCGTTCCATATCGACTGTACCATTTTTCCACTCTAGTTGTTAGGTCTCATTTTTTTTTTTTCTGGTTTAATTCATGCCTGTAGGCCCAATATCACAATTGCATCCCCTGGTACCGTACCAGTTCTCATCCATCCAGAAACATTGTATGAAAAATACCTTCTAACAACCAATACAAAATCTACTCAAAAGCAAAAAGAGGAAACGTAAAACCAGTGCAGCTCCACTCCTCTTTCTTCCAAATTTTGTCAAGTAATCCGTCAAACCGTTTTCACTCCTACTGATGTGCTGACAACCATAGTAGTAAATATCGGCCAATACCGATATGGATTGGCCAATACATATCGGTATCGGCCTACCCCGATCCGATTCTGAGCCAATTCTCATGTAGCAAATCATAAAGAGAAAAAAAAAAAAATCCTAATCCTGAGCTGATCCCAAGTCGATACCAATCTGATACTCTGATTCCGTATCGGTATCGGCCGGGACTGATCCCGATACCGATAATTCCTACTATGCTGACAACTAAATTGGAAATTTTACTTAAACACCCTCCAAAGATGAAAAATCTCACCAAAAGTCTTCCAGTCAACTTCAATTGGGGGCGCCAAATCCTCACTGTCCTTAGCTAAAGACAGGCTATCAGTGAAGAATATTCAAAACTCATTTCACTAGACTATATATTGACTAAACGACCGCCATGAATTTTTGAGTGGACAAATACTCTCGAGTCTCCGTCCTTGACTTAATCAACAACTTTGTGTATTAATTATGACCGCAATAATAATTTTTTATTCTTTGACTAACAATCAGATATTTTTGTGTATTACGGTCTATATATAAAAGTCTATTGACGAGTTCTGAGTTCTGACCGTTAACGCAGCATCAATGGACAAATTTAACAAACGCATAAGTGGACACGCCATCTGTAACTCATTTTTCTTACCACGTAGGACGAGATAGAAGTCTTGCAACGGCGAATACTAACACACAAAAAAAAAACTAGTTAAGAACCATAGTTTAAGTACAGTTTACACTATAACGAGAGGAAAAACAATAGCTCTCTCTCTCTTCTGAAAACTTAGCAGAGACTACCAAATGACTCTCTCTCTCTCTCTTTTGAAAGGTTGGCAGAGACCGCAAAAGCGCAATCCCCCCCTCCCTCTTTCTCTGTGTCTATCTTTATTTAAATCGAAGCCTTGCAATAATGGATATGAACCAGAAGAGAAAAACCACAACGAGCATAGGAGAGATGACAAAAGGAGTGCAGTGTATAATGGTTACGTATACACTTACGTGTTGCTTCCTTTTGAACCTTCTCTTCTTCTGCATGGCATCAGCCATGTCCGGAGATGTTGATCATCTAATTTCCTTCAAGAATTCTCTCTCAAATCCTAATTTGTTACCAAACTGGAACAGGATTCATGGAGTGTGTGAATTTGAAGGCGTAACATGTAAAGGAAGCCACGTGTCCTCTCTGACCATTCGAGGTCTGCCACTGAAAGCAGACTTCAATTCAGTCTCAACTCACATCCTCTCTCTTGAAAACCTAGAAGCGCTCTCTCTCCACTCTACCGATCTCACCGGATCCATCTCAGCCCTTGCAAACTGCACCATGCGACTCATAGAATTGGACCTATCCAATAACAACCTTCAAGGGTCTGTCTATGATACAGCTTCCTTGGCGGCCTCCTGTCATTCTCTTCAGTCACTCAACATCTCCAATAATTACATTGGCCAAGCCTTCAATCATTCCACTCCAGTTCTCCTCCAACTAAGGATGCTTGATCTCTCCAATAACAAGATCACAACCAACAAAGATATCCAGTGGTTATTCTCTAAACTCAAGTTACTCGAATATCTAGACCTCTCCAATAACACCATTAAAGGCACCATACCAGAAATTACCAATTGCACCTCTTTGCAATATCTTGACCTATCTTCCAATCAACTCACTGGTACCATATTGGCTGGTACGTTCTCAAGTTGTCTAAATTTAAGTTATCTAAATCTCTCATCTAACCATTTTACTGGTATGGCCCCGCCTGACATAGAGGCATGCACGAATCTTGTCACTCTGAGCCTCTCGAATAATAATTTTTCTGGTAAATTCCCCATGTGGTCCCTAGTTGCCATATCCAGACTTCAATTTTTAGATTTGAGATTTAATAACTTCAATGGTAATTTATCCAAATCTATTTCAAACCTTACAAGTCTTGAGTTATTGGATCTTAGTGCAAACAAGTTTTCAGGTCCAATACCGCATCCATTATGCACTTATAGTGCATCACGCTTGAAAGTGTTATACTTACAGGATAACTATTTTACTGGATCTATACCCAATTCACTTTGCAATTGTACAAACTTGGATCTATACCCAATTCACCATACCTAATTCTCTAGGGTCCCTCTCCAACTTAAGAGATCTTATAATGTGGCAGAATAATTTGCATGGTGAGATACCAGCTGAGCTCTCATTCCTTAAGTCACTCAAGAACCTACTTTTGGACTTCAACAACCTAACCGGGGCAATACCTGATGGGTTAGTTAACTGCACCAACCTTAACTGGATTTCTCTCAAAAGCAACCGGCTTACGGGTTCGATACCAAATTGGATTGGTAAGCTAGAAAAGCTTGTTATGTTATTACTTGGAAATAATTCCTTTATTGGGTCAATACCATTAGAGCTTGGCGATTGTAGGGACCTATTATATTTAAGTTTACATAGCAACCAACTTAACGGATCTATTCCACCTAGTTTAGCAAAACAGACTGGTAAGATTGTGGTAGACCAAATAGTGGTAGGTCGGCCGTATGTTGACTTTCATAACCCTGAAAATAGTCAATGTCATGATACAGGAATTTTGGAGTTTGATGGAATCCGAATGGACGACTTAATGCGCTTACCAAATATACAGTATTGTAATTTCACAACAATTTATAAGGGTGCCACTAGCAGGACTGGTCAATACTATGGAAATGACACATCAATGATTTTTATTGATTTGTCATACAACCAGCTCGAGGGCCACATACCAACTGAGATTTCTACAATGCAATCTTTGGCACTCTTAAATCTCAAGCACAATCGCTTATCAGGACCTTTGCCACAAGAATTGGGTGGCTTGATCCACTTAAATGTGCTTGATTTATCGCATAATACTTTTGAAGGCAATATACCCTCTTCCTATTCGGCCTTATCCTTGTCAATATTGGATTTGTCAAATAACCAGCTAAGTGGGCCCATACCCGAATTGGGTTCTTTTATCACATTCTCCAAAGATGCTTTTGAGAATAATTCAGGTCTCTGTGGGTTACCATTGCCACCTTGTAATGATACAACCATGCCGAAGGAGGATGTGCCTCAACAGTCATCAACAAATCATGAGTCTTCCCTGGGTTGGTGGATTGCACTAGGGTTATTGTTCTTCATCTTCTTGATTATTGGGTTTATAGTAGGTCAATTTTTACTATAGGTTGGCATTTGTCTTGGATGTAACTATCTATTTGCAAAAGGAGCATGGCTAAGTACAATAAATGGGGATCAATTGACGCCTGTTTTTTTTAAAAAAAAATGTATTTCTATATGATTTATAATTTAGCGTAAAATGTCATGAATATTGTAAATTCACCGCCATTCTCAACATGAAAATTTTATATAATTGGTTCTTAATGTGTGTTTAACGCCAGCAGTTTGCAAATCAGGCTCTGACCAGTCTACAAAAACTTTGTTAGGTGCTCTGATTGGATGAAATCTATCTTGTATCTCATTAAATGTTTTGGAGTTATTAAATTAAATTAATTTCAGTTACAAATTTCGTAAATGAATTATTTGTTTTATTCTTTGTCAAAGGGGTTATATCATGTTTCTTTTTCTTTTCTTTTTTTCTGTTTGTCTTCTTGTATGTAGAAGATCCATACAGTAGGATCATACCTCCTATATATGCATGAGATTATTAAAAAAAAAAAATCAAGAAATTAGACGTACAAAAGCGAGGCATGAACCAGTACCAAACCTGCTACGAGTAGAAAAAGAAACATAATGAAAAAAACGAATGATCTAATAGATGGTTTGAAATCGAAAACGAAGTAAATGTCTTGACAAAAACAGCATAGAAAAAACCAAGTACTAACTGTCAAAAGCAAACAGCCTTAATTAGTAGTCACAGCCAGTCGGCCATCATACCACTTCAAAATGGCCGTACTAGTTGGTGGCAATTGACACAAGAAGAAACATTAATAGCCTGAGATTGTAACTTTTATCCTCGAAAGCGGGGCGAGTCCGGTGAACATCGAACTGAAATTGGTGTGGTGCCTGCTCGAAACCGTCTAATTCGCTTTATGATCCATGCATGCTTGATCCGCACAAATATTACAGCGGCGCACAAAAATATTAAAGTGCCCGTACATAACATAAAGCGAATTCACACACCAATTTGAATCTGATGTCTATCAAACGTGCCGCACTCCCTTTTATCCTATACCAATTGAATATTTTCTCGAGAGTTTTCTCAAGTGAAAATTGTATTCTTAAGTGCATGGTTTGGAAGGAGGGGACGCAAGAAAAAGAGAGGGGAGCGGAGGGAAACTACACTTGACTGGATCTGACAGAGGTTGTTTATTTATTCCAAAGCGGTGAATTTCAGAGATGAGCGGAAGGAGAAGAAAAGGACGTAAGTTATGTTATGTGTGAAAATTAAATACAATTTTAACAATTTTGTCACCTTATGTGAACTAAAATGCTTACTCTCATTTTGAGCATATTTGTCTATTGCATGTGGGCTTTTAGTTTATAATGAGTTCAAGATAACAAACGTTGGATACACTTCCACTAGAAACTTATGAATTCCTGCCTTCTTGGTAGGGAAGTTGAAGTTAAGAGCTTAAGGCCCAAATAAACGGCAACTTATTGTAAAATCTTCCCCTATCTGGCCCAATTATTGAATAAATAAGGCCCAAAATCTTTAAACAGCACAGTTGTCTCATTCTGTTTAGTGCAGTTCCTATAACCTGTGCCCATGGGCTTTCACCAAAAAAAAAAAAAAAAAAAAAAAAAGAGAGAGTTCCTATAACCTTCCTAGAATGGTGGTCACAATTTCTAGCAGACTGTAGTATGACTGTATGAGCATCATATTCAAGTTATTTCCTGGTTCAATTGGAGTTCATGTACTGTAGGGGGATGAACATATTTAATATGTAAGGGAAGTTTGTTTATTTAGTCACTGTTTCATTACAATTCTGTAATTTACGAATACAAGAAAAGAAATAAAATACATGGATTTTGCAATCTTGTCTGATTGATTCAAATAAAATTTAAAAATTAATGGGACTAGCTAGGCCACTAGCAAACTAGAATTGAAACCTTTTTTTTTTTTTTTATATCTACGGGTACCCTGTTGGGTTGCAATTTTTGCAATAGATCACTTCAACTTGGCCTTTTTTTCATATCTTGTTTTACCGTATCCTCTGAGATAATTTTTTAGTTGATCAATCTTCACCGTCCATATATACAATCTAATGGATAGGAATTAATTGGCTCTGACCGAGCTGCCCGCGGTACTTCTGCATAGCATTGTAAAGAAGACTTGCGCTCATGAATTTCACTTTAGGGATTACTACGGCTCATATGCAAAAGAAATCAAATTTGATGATACAAGAAACTAAAGCTCAGGCCTGAGGCCCAATAGAGAGACCAATAGGCCCATAAGACTTTCGGTCCCTGTTTCAATTTCTTTAATTTTCAAATATCACTTTTAAACGGCGCAGGGTATAATTTTTGCACTTTGCAGTTTTTTCACTTGCTATTTCAATAGCTAGGCAGTCCACAATTTTCTATCGCAATTTCAGAATGAGATCTGCTGTTATTCGTGTTTTTCTCTCTATCTCTCGATTTTTAAATATAACAATTCTATGATATTTTTTTAACCAATTGTACTACTTCTCTTTTCATCTCTCTCTTCTATTCCTCTCTCCTCTTTTTTACAAGAGAGAGATAAAGACAAAAATGGAGAACACTACCCTACTATTCTCTCTAGAATAATAGCGGATTTGGATCCCACAGTTTCACGTATAGCCAAGTTTTTTTTTTTTTTTTTTGAAATATTTGAACTGAAAATTTATTAAATAGAGCGTATATTTAATTTAAATCAGTTAAATAATGTTTATTCTTTCATCAAAACTTTATTTTCATGATTGAATTTTGGCAGTTCATTGATGGATGACCAATCAATTTTAGCCGACTCAGATTTGATAAACGTTTTATCTAAATAATAAAAATCACTTGCAATATTAATTATTATTTCATAATATCAAATTGATGCTTTATAAAATTTGAATGAACAATTGATTTATTTGTTGTTAATGCAACTCTTTTGCTTTTATACTACAATTCAGATGAAGAGTTGTTTAAAAAGAATAAGGAAAATTATACCTGAGTTATTTGTAAAGGGTTATGCTTTAATGACATCAATTAACTTAATGATTTTTTTAGTTAATAAAATCGATCATACTTTCTGCTTTTCAATTATGGGAAGCCAGCTAACCGGCTTTAAACGCATTTGTCTCCATATGGAGATTAAGCTTAATGATTTTAGCAACAATTACATATGAAATTTGAATTTAAATTGGAATACTTTTTATATATATATAAAAAGGTGGAGGCCTAATCTATTAATTTCCATTTAATTGTTCATAAAAGACTCTTATCCAGATTTCATGTATTTTTGCCAATAGAATTTAAATTGGAATATGACTAATGGAATCTACGTGACAAGCATATGATGTATATGAAAAGCATAATAGTTGATTCTTGTAACATCCATCCTTGTAAAAAAATGTAACTTATGACTGTCCATAATTAAAATTTGAGATATTATCAAATAATATTGATTTTTTTTTTTTTACTGGAAGTCCATTCAGCAGTTTTTGACACTTAGATAGGTGTTATTGGTATTGTTTGTTTGTTTGTGTTGATAGTTGCTAGTTTTGTGTTGAAAATTGTTTAGCTTTTCTAGTTTCATATGGTAGTAAGATACGTGATTTACTTTGTTGTACTGGTTGTTATGTTTTGAAATCTAACTAACAGGTATCAGAGGTTTAGTACCACATCTGTGAAAAATTGTGTAGGTTTTGTTTTTTAATGAAATCGGCGGTATACACAACAAGAATGAGATACCTTTCGTGAGGATAAAAAAATGACTTTTTTGCGACGGACTACTCTCATTCTTCAACTTTTTCTTTTTGCGACGGTACTTTTCGCGAGGAAGTACCGTCGTAAATTTGTTTTTTCTCTCGCAAAAAGTATCTACATTGTTGTAGTGATATACCACTTTTATTAAAAAAAATATTTTTTTTAATTAATTTGTGTGTACACTATATCCATAATAACCTTGTTTGTATGGTTTATAAAACACATGTTGACTAAATCTGGAAGTAAAAAAATATTTTATAGAAGTAATATATGAACTAAAATAGTTTAACTACAGGACTGATCGACGGTTGTAAAAATCATGTCAATTCTGGGGGGGGGGGGGGGGTGTGTTAGTTATTAAAATTCAGAAAATGAGCTCATTTTTTAAAATCTTTTTGTAATTTTGTCCTTTTTTAAAAATAATTACGTCTTATAATTGACTAAAGTGTTTATTTTATGTGCAAGAGGTATCATATTTGAAACTCATATATGTGCAATGGAATGACTTGAGGACTTTAATTCCCATCTCATTCTTGAAAATAAATATTAATTTTGAAAATTAGTTTTTGATGTAATGATTAAGAAGAACAGTTTTTGAGTGGGGACGGGTTCAAAATTTAACTTGAAGATTCTCTATGAATATTTAAATTTAGGTGGTTTGTCTCTATCCTCTATCTTTACTTAAAAATAATAAAAATAATAATAATTTGATTTCTGACCATTTTATTAGTGCATTGTGCATATGACAGCCCTCCAAATAATTTGGTCAAACTTGGTCGTTATTGAAATTCATCTACGTGCACTTAATTAATAGCTTCAAAACTTCCGAAACATTATATTGTCAATCCACTTTCACAAGAAATAATATTCAGGCCAGTTGGCACCAACGAAATATGCATGAATTATTTGTCGAGTGTATATTAAATTTCTAATGGTTCGTTGGTTCTCTTTTCTTTAGGAAAAAGATTATCACAAGAACAGTAGAAACACCAAAGCGTACTCAAAACTATGAAAAAAAGTTTCCTTTTGTCTCACTCGAATGCTTTTATTTTATTTCTTCCCTCCACATGGCGCTGTGTTTTCGTAAATAAATGCAAGTATCTGGCAGTCGTAATTGCATTCCCCCCACCCACCTCTCCAAAAAAAAAAAAGTAAAAGAATAAAATAAAATAAAAATTAGTGAACATGTACATTTTCATATAAAAATCATGTTAAATTGTTCATATCAACTATTAAAACTTTGAAAATAAAAATATTAATTCAAAGTACGAACCGATGTGCACTATGTATAGTAACGTATATTACCTTACTAAAAATAATTTTAGAAAAAAATGCGGAACACGATAATCTTTACAAAATTACGGAGATAGTTTTTATTTAGAAATAAAATATTATTTTCTAATAGAAAGATAATGAATCAAGTAGATTTTCAAAAACTATGTAACACCACAAAATTATTACGGTGTAAACATATGTGCATGCACCATAGAAAAAACTCGGTGTAAGAAATTTATTCCATCTAATCAGAGGCGAATGCTTTCTTCAGGGTTAGACAAAAAAATATCGAATCAAATAGTTAATTGGGTTTAAACCCATTAACTAATTGTGTACTAAATAAAAAAAATAATATTCTTTTACATAATAAAATATAACAAATTAGTATTTTTGTTGCATATTAAAAACAACAAAAAAATAAGACTGCATAATAGATAGCTAAGTCGATGAAAGCGAGCTTTTTTTTATGTCTTTGTATTTTTGTCAAAAACGGGTTGCACCTGAAAAAGATAAAGGACGATGTCAATGTGTCTTGTATTGTGTACTGAAAATTGAGTTCAGCAAGTATTGAACTCTAAAATATGAAAAAATAAAAATAAAAAAATAAAAAATGCAGAAATGCAGAAATAGAGGTGGTCATTTATTGAAAAATGAAGAAGAGAGTGGAAATGAAATTTCTTGTGAAATGTGTTCCGTCAGATTTTAAAATAAATAAAAAATGGTTCAAAAAAAATATCGAATCAAATAGTTAATCAAATTCAAATCCATTAAGTAATTGCGTACTAAATAAAAAATAATAAAAATAATATTCGTTTACATAATAAAATATAACAAAATTAGTATTTTTGTTGCATATTAAAAACAACAGAAAAATAAGACTGCATAGTAGATAGCTAAGTCGATGAAGCGAGCTTTTTTTTATATGTCTTTGTATTTTTGTCAAAAACAGGTTGTGTCTGGAAAAGATAAAGGGCGATGTCAATGTTAGATTGTGTACTGGAAATTGGGTTCAGCAAGTATTGAACTATAAAATAAGAAAAAAAAAAAAAAAAAAAAGAGAAATGCAGAAATGGAGGTGGTCCTTTATTAAAAATAAAGAAGAGAGTGGAAAGGAAACTTCTTGTGAAATGTGCTCTGTTAGATTTAAAAAAAATAAAAAAATGGTTTAAAATCAAAAGTTGATGGCCATCTGATGCATGGGATTTTAAAAAAACTAGATTTAAATGGATGACACTCCTCTTCTCTCTAATTTCCACGTAAAACATGCTCTTCACATGTTCTGTCGTACTCTCTAATTTCCTACTATGAGTCCGTACTCATTGAAAAAATCTTCTTCTATCCTAGGAGATAAAAACAAATTAAATGAATGGTTAAAAACTAGATGTCTTGCGCGCTTTGGACAGGGAAGAAACAAATTAAAGTTGTATAGACTCTTCAATTGAAGAAACAAATCTTTTAGAGTAGTGCAATTTTATTTTTCAAGGTAGAATCAAGGTCTAAAACTCAACTTTTTAAACTAGTTTTAGATTTTCAAAATAAACAGTTGCCCTACCCTGTGTTTTAAATCCTAACAATATACACTTACACTAATAAATTTTCAATGTTATTTATATTTTAAAAACCTATCTGACTCATTTCCTTTCCAGCAATTATTTTATTTTATTTCTAAATAAAAAAAAATCTAATATAGTACAAAACCTTTGCATGTCAAACTTTTATAACCCAATAATACATGCATCAGTGCGAAGCCGAATAGCACAGCAGATCGCAGCAATGTTTGCTTTTGATTTGCACACAACTCGACCATAGAGAGTTGCGCATCCACTATCCCTCCACCAAACAAACATCTTTATTTTCTCAAGGGAAACTCCACCGAAAATTAATTGGAGGGTAAAAACAAACATCCGATTATTTCGGATTTCCTTTATTATATAAACAGAGATGAAGTGAGGAAAGATATTAGAAATACGAATGCGCTTGTTCTCTTGTATAAAATCAGTTACAAATAAATTAAAACAGTGGCCTCCCCACCTCACCATCATTAAATGGACTGGCCCCCACAGCTCATCTTCTCCAATTCTTTTTCTTTGCTTCAGCTCGCCTCTGTTATAGAAAAGATTGAAAATAATATAAGATAATATATTAAGTTTTCTTCATCGTCCAAAAAATTCCAATATTTCAAAACACGACCTTATATGTGTATATGACTGGAATAAAGCTGACATGCAATGCAATCATCGAATTTAAATGGCAATACATGATCATGATATAGGATCTGCTAATATGACATGTAGTTCGCATATATAATACATGGTTCAAATACATGATATGCTAAAAATTAAATGGGTAAAATTAATTCAAGATATTAAATAGCTGGATGATTTGACTTTTAATATTTACTCAAAAAAAAAAATGCATAGTTTCCGGGTGTTTTTTGAATTCTGGCAAACATAAACAAATGAAGAAAATAGAAATTATAATTTAGGTTAAAAAAGATAATTTATTTTCCCAATATATTGCCAAAATCTCACAACAACAAACTAATTCAACAGAATGTACAGATTTAGAAAAATAGTGTCCAACCCATAATATTAAATAAAATATGAAAAATATGACAGTCACAGTCACCCCTCACAACTCACAAGTACATAATAAATTCGGAGCTTGTTATATTGGGCAAGGGACGGTATCATACTGTCACACATCACATTATCCAAAGGGAGCAATCATGTGATAATAATGTACGTAGTATAATTTTAAAAGAATAAACATAAAAAGCTATACAAAATATATATATATATATATATATATATATATATATATATATATATATATATATATATATATATATATATATTATTTTGGTTGAAATGTATAACCCTGAAAATATTTAGTAAACCAAAGTAAATAGAAGAGAAATAGAAAGTGTAGACACACATGATATGTCATAGGCATAGAGCCATCACATCATCTGTGGGATCAATATGGGATGATGGTGCAAAAACCTTTTCATCAAGTACTGTAAATCCAACGGTGGATTCTATCTAGTTCCAATCAAGTGCACTCAACAAGGTAAGATCCCAGACATGTGGGCCCACAATTTCTAAACTTAGGCCCCGACTAGCCATTATAAAAAATAAACGGCCAGGATCATCCATCAGACCATCACGGCCCAAAGACAGCCACACGTGCTGGGCATCAGTGTGGTCCCCAATTTCCCTCGCGGGTTTCAGCGCCTAATTAAATAATAATTATTATCCTCACACCGGCGACCTTACCTTACCTTACCCTACTTCACATGACATGATGATTGATCAAACTTGGAAATAAGGATCAAGTTGTGGTCTTTTTTCGCGCCATGATTTTGGGTCCAATTACAATTACGTAGGTCAAGTTTTGTTCGTGCGTGTATATGCAATGAGAGAGATTGGCATTGGCATGGATACGGTGGAGCTAAGATCAGCTCCTCAGTTGTCAGTTCTATATGTTGTGTGAACTATTATGTAACGAGTTGTTTATTATACGTGTGGATAGCAACCCGCCTGATGAAGGCCTGTAATAAACTAATATGGAATGGATAGAGATATTGGATTCGGTGGACACGTCATCTGAATTAAACGCACGGGTGTGTCTTGCGTAGCACCCATCATCTCCTATTCTCCTTTTTCACTTTATTATCTTTTATATCTTTTTACACATTTGTATTTGCTATCTCTCTGCAATTGTTCGCATACATCCTTTGAGCATTTATATTTACATATATGATAGTTAGTGCAAGACATTTCTTTTAGAGAAGTGAAAATCACGGGTTTTATTGTTTTACATGATAATTATGTAAAATAAAAATTACATTGACCATCACAAGAGGGAAAAGAGAAAATTAGAATACTGTTAAGAAAAATATATAAAAAATATTGATGTCGTGTTATCATTTTATAGATATACAGTGAAGATAAATGTGATGTAATATGACTAATATGTTTTGATTCACCCGCGTCATAATATGTAATGAAAATTTATTTTTACATAACGTGATTAAAATAGTGGAGGATAGTCATGTCACATGAATAGTCATGTCACGTGTAATGTGATTAAATATGAGATGACTGATCGTTTTTAAGTTTTTAAGTTCAAAAAAAAAATTAACAAAATGTACCAAAAACTAAGAAACTATTATAAAATAATTTATAGTTAAAAATAATGTTAAATAAATTGATAGTGTAACATGCCACGTAATATGATATGATGTAACATAGTCATTTTATGTGATGTGATTTGACATGACATAATTAAAATAGTAAAAAACAGCCATACTACGTGATGTGATTGACACATATAATGTATCGTAACGTGATATGATTAAATCAAACATGAGTAATTTCAATAAAAGGTTATGAAAAAAATAACAACTCGATCGATTCTTTCTAGGGGTGGCAAAAAAGACTTGTAGCTCTATCATGATTTGCACTTGATTCGCTCGTTACTGGATCGAGCTGTTAACGAGCCAGCTCGCCACTAGCTCGATTCAGAATTAACGAGTTCAAGCTGGGGCCTAGCTTGCTCGCCAGCTCACGAACTAGCTCGACTAGGTATCAATTTGTGAATTTGAATGAATTTGTGTGCATTTTATACTGTTTAGCTTGGTTCAGCTTGATCCAAAAAGTTTGTAAAATTTATTTTCTTCTTAAAACAAGATCCATCCAGACCCAGCAAGCCAGCTCGTCAGCTCGCGAGCTAGTTCGGACTGGCTTATCGCGAGTTCAAGTTAAGACTTTAGCTCGGATGCTCTAGATTTTACTCGCTTGACTGTAACTCAGTTCAGAATTAACAAGCTGAACTAGGCCCTAGTTCGGACCGAATGAGCTCGTTGACACCCCTAATCCTTTCAACCCTCACAATTTAACTACCTTTTTTGGTGTCTACATGTGATTGGGTCGGCTACATGTTGGAATTCTGACTAATCAGTTAGTTCAGGTTGGACTCAATTTAACTCCTTTTTTTGGGCTTGATGTGATTAGGTTAAATACATGTTTGAAGTTTGATTAATCTGTTAGTTCAGGTTGGACTTTGACCTTAAAACTCGTTTTAACTGACCCATCCATTTTTGTTTCCAAAATATTTGTATATGTATTTTGCAGTCAACATATTAAAAATATGAGAAGGGATTCAATTACATATTTTTTAGTAACACTGAATTACACTTTTGATTTTCAATGTTTTCAAAATTTAAACAGTCAATCTAAATAGTTTAACATAATGTATATATTAAAATGTGCTTGCAGATCAAATTTTACATTTTTTGGATTTTTTTTTACTATTTATTAAGTATTTAACAAAATCGTTATATTCAGACCATTGAATTTTTGTACCATCTTAATAAATAGTAAAAAAATTCAAAAATATATATATAATATTTGATCTGCAAGCACATTTTAACATATCCATCATGTTGAACGGTTTGAATCGACTGTTTAGACTTTCAAAATATAGAGTGTAATCCGGTATCACAAAAAAAAATGTAATCGGATCCCTCCTCTAAAAATATTTACTCTCACATGAAAATTAATCAGTAACAAATATACTGCTCATTTAGACGAATAAATTTAAGCTCTGGAAGAGAGTACAAGTTGAACTTCAAATTTTAGTCATTGATGTCAATTATTTTTGTTCATTTGAATGTTAAATTGTATTAGGAAAACTCTCTTAACTAATTAAATAAAATATATTTTTATTTTTGATCCATTTATAAATGCTAAACTATCTTTGCACTACTTATTTAGCATTTATCTTTTTTTTTTATAGTTGATATATTATTAATTTGTTAAATATAAAATTAGAATTAAAAAATAACCAGAGAGTTTATTGAAAATTAAAATATGTTTGATCCTTGACGGATTTGAAAAACTTCAAACAATATAATCAAGTTGGGTTTTGAGTTTTAAAAAAAAAATATTAATTACGTTCGTTGCGCATCCCTAAACATATGTAATGTGTTGTTCTTTTTTGCAAAATGTAAAAAATATCAGCAATTTGTATTTGAATTCATCATTTTTTTGGAGAGATTAATCATTTTATTGTACCTTCTTGGAATAACAGTGGTTGAGACCTTTGTTTATCCTTTTTTGCCTACCATTATATGTAAAGAGATTTTAACTTTTAAAATTTGAATAAATTAACAAGTATTCTTAATATGAAGATAAGATCAAATGGTGACCTAGTATTGTATGAAATTAAGGCAATTTCAAAATAAATTGCCCCTTGTGGATAAAGTATACGGAGGAGGGAGCAGCCGTTCATCTTTAAATACATCAAAATGTTCCAGGGTCATAAACAAAAAATCTGCTCCAACTCTTTTTAAAAATTGCCATCTTTTTGTCTGTTGCGGAGCGTCCATTTCCCACGCCCGCATGCATTACCGCTCCGATCTGACGGCCCAGAGAAGACGTACCAACGGACGGTCAGGATTCTAGCTGATTAGTCTATTCTGCGAACTGGGCACGATGCTGACAACTCATCCAGTGCCCCCCTCAGCTGAGCGCTCGTCCTTTATCGAACTAGGCGCATCGAGGGATATTCCCGTCATTTTATCTCTACTAATCAAACCTCACGCTCTGGTTCGATCCGTGGAATTAAAGACAAAAACCCTTCTCGAAGTAACTCCTCCCACGCTCAACTGTCCAAAATTTCCAATAACACCCTTCACTGACTCTTTGTACTCTTCTCCAACTGATTACTTTATTGAGGGACAGTTTCGGAATAATGATAAATCTGGCGGAACAAACGGACTGAAGGCACGTGATCCCGTCTCGAGCAGAGCACTACTTGTCGCGAATCGCGATACATTTTTGATCCGGTCGAGGCTATCACGACCTTTCGATTGGATACGAACGGTTAGATAAGGAAACGGAGTTGGAAGGGGTGTTTAGGTAATTCCAAGTAGGCTTAATAAAGAATAGAATAGATTATCCTAATTAATAGTGTGCTTAGGCGATTTAAGAGAGCTGCGAGTACGATTCAATTGCACATGCCCATGTGACCCCACCACACCTACAGCTGTTACCTCTCTTCTCTCTCTTCATCTCCTCCTTCAAGCTCACTCCCAGAACTTTTGACCACTCTCTTTCTAGCTCAATAATCAAGCTCTCTAATGGTGGATTCGAGCGACTAGAGAAAACAATACTTTGCAACCATTTTTCTTATCTTTCTCTCTCTTTCCGAAACTCGGACCAGTTCTCTAATGGCGGTTTGGTCGGAGTGCTGAAGAAATCAACAAGATAACATGGGACAGAAACAAAATACCGCGCGCCTTTCCATGGCCACACTCCACCTTTTGCTTCTTCTCTGCATTCGCTTCTTACCAGCCATGGCTGGTGATATAGATCTTCTACTCTCCTTCAAGAACTCTCTACCGAACCCTACTTTACTCTCAGGCTGGAACTCTAACCAGGGCCTGTGTTCGTTCCAAGGTGTCGTTTGCAAAGGGGGCCACGTGTCCTCTCTGACCATCCAAGGGATTTCTCTCAGTCCAGACTTTCACTCGGTATCAGCTTACCTGCTCTCTCTCCAAAACCTAGAGACACTCTCTCTCCGTTCCATCAATCTCACTGGAGACATTTCGGCGCCTAGAAAGTGTGCCGACCAACTCACCGGGCTGGATCTCTCCGGTAACAACCTACGCGGCTCAGTCTCTGATGCAGCGTCTCTTGCCACATCCTGTTCCTCCCTCCAGTTGCTTAACCTCTCCACTAACTTCATTGGAGTCTACCCCATGAAAAATGGCGTTGTTTTGCCCTCCGTCTTCCCCCTCAAGAGCCTCGACCTTTCCTACAACAAGATCGAAAGCACTGGAGACCTCCAGTGGGTCCTTTCCCGTCTTGGCATCCTCCAGAGACTGGACCTCTCTAGTAACAAAATACCTGGCTCCATACCTGAAATCTCCAATTGCACCTCCGTACAGTATTTCGACCTATCCACCAACCTCCTCTCCGGTACTGTACCGGCGGGTACATTCTCAAATTGTTTCAGCTTAACCTATCTAAACCTCTCATCTAACCATTTTACTGGTACTGCGCCACCTGACCTTGCCTCTTGTACACGTCTCACCATTCTCAGCCTTGCCTACAACAATTTCTCCGGTCAAGTTCCCTTTCAGGCAATCACCTCCATGCCTGACCTCAAGCTCCTGGAACTCGGGTTTAACAACTTCAGTGGTAGCCTGCCCGAATCCGTTTCAAAGCTTACAACTCTTGAGATATTGGATCTTAGCTCTAACAGGTTCTCAGGCACGATACCATCTCTCTGTACCAATGGTGCCTCAAGCTTAAAGGAGCTCTACTTACAGAATAACTACTTCACGGGATTTATACCCAATTCACTAATCAACTGCACCGAGTTGGTCTCACTAGATTTAAGCTTGAATTTACTTAGCGGATCCATACCCGCTTCATTGGGCACCCTTTCTAGCTTGAAGGATCTTATAATGTGGCAGAATAATTTGGATGGAGAGATACCAGCCGAGCTATCTTCTCTTAAATCCCTTGAAAACCTTATTCTAGACTACAATGGCCTGACAGGTACATTGCCTGATGGGTTGGCAAACTGTACTGACCTCAACTGGATTTCAGTTGCAAGCAACCGGCTTTCTGGGTCAATACCTTCTTGGATTGGAAAGCTTGAAAGCCTTGCCATTTTGAAACTTGGCAACAATTCCTTTACGGGGCCAATACCTCCTGAGCTTGGTGATTGTAAGAGTCTGGTATGGCTAGATTTGAATGGCAACCAGCTTAATGGGTCAATTCCACCAGCTCTGTCTAAACAATCCGGTAAGGTGGCAGTCGGTTTGGTAACGGGTAAGCGGTATGTTTATTTGAGAAATGATGAGAATAGTCAGTGCCATGGTACGGGTAGCTTATTGGAGTTTGGTGGGATCCGCTCTGATGATTTGACCCGGATGCCAAGTAAACGGTTATGTAACTTCACACGGGTTTATATGGGTAATACCCAGTATACCTTTAACAACAATGGGTCAATGATATTCCTCGATTTGTCCTACAACCAGCTTGATGGCCCTATACCAAAGGAGATTGGTACCATGTATTACTTGATGATTCTCAATCTGGGGCACAATTTGTTATCGGGTCTGATACCGCCGGAAATGGGTGGGATGGCCCATGTGGCTGTTCTTGATTTGTCACACAACCAATTAGAAGGTCCCATACCTCCTTCTTTCTCTGCCATGTCCTTGTCAGAGATTGATTTGTCTAATAACCGGCTAAATGGATCTATACCCGAATTAGGTTCCTTGGCCACCTTTCCAAGGAATGTATACGAGAATAATTCAGGTCTATGCGGGTTTCCTTTGCCGGTTTGTGATAAGAAATCTGAATCGAGTGGAAATGGGTCCCACCAGCGCTCCCACCGTCAGGCGTCTCTGGCTGGTAGTGTTGCATTAGGACTACTGTTCTCTCTCTTTTGCATATTCGGCCTTGTAATAATTGCAATTGAAAGTAGAAAGAGGCAGAAGAAGAAAGAAGAGTCAAATGCATCCCGAGACTTTTATTTTGATAGTCGAACACAATCTGCCACCATTTCCAACTGGAAGCTATCTGGTACGAATGCCTTGAGCATAAACCTCGCCACCTTTGACAAACCTCTCCAAAAATTGACCTTTGCGGATTTGTTGGAGGCCACTAACGGGTTCCACAATGACAGCCTTATTGGGTCAGGTGGTTTTGGAGATGTGTACAAAGCCCAATTGAAAGATGGTAAAATTGTTGCCATTAAAAAGTTGATACACATATCGGGCCAAGGAGACCGGGAATTCACTGCTGAAATGGAGACCATAGGCAAAATCAAGCACCGCAACCTTGTACCTCTCCTAGGCTATTGCAAAGTAGGAGAGGAGAGGCTGTTGGTGTATGATTACATGAAGTATGGTAGTTTGGAGGATGTATTGCATGATCGAAAGAAAACCGGCATGAAGCTGAGCTGGGAAGCTAGACGAAAGATTGCGGTGGGGTCTGCGAGAGGCCTTGCCTTCCTTCACCACAATTGCATTCCCCATATCATCCACCGAGACATGAAATCGAGCAATGTGTTGCTAGATGAGCATCTAGAAGCTAGGGTTTCAGATTTCGGCATGGCACGGATGATGAGTGCCATGGATACTCACCTTAGTGTCTCAACCTTGGCTGGTACACCAGGATATGTACCACCTGAGTACTACCAAAGCTTTAGGTGTACAACCAAGGGAGATGTGTATAGTTATGGAGTTGTACTGCTCGAGCTGCTCACAGGGCGGCAGCCAACTGACTCGTCAGATTTTGGCGAGGATAATAATTTGGTGGGATGGGTGAAGCAACACTCCAAATTGAAACTCACTGATGTGTTTGATCAGGAGATGCTTAAAGGAGATCCCTCACTTGAGCTTGAATTGTTGGAGCATTTAAAGATTGCCTGTGCATGTTTGGATGATCGGCCATCTAGACGACCAACCATGCTCAAGGTCATGGCTATGTTCAAGGAGATACAAGCGGGTTCCACAGTTGACTCAAAGGGTTCATCGGGCCCACCCGGTGCCTCCATGGATGGTGGTTTCATGGCTGGGATGAGCACGTTGAAGGAGGGAAAAGAGGAGAACTGATGAAGCTGGTGTTCAAGTGAGACGAGACGGTATCAAGAAACCGCAACAATTTTTCCCCTGATTTCACGTTGTTAGTGTTTGCCACTTCAAAAGTATTATGTATTTACAAAACTAGTGCCTTTTTCATTTTGTTTTTATTTTTTATTTTTTTTTATTTTGGGGGGTCTTTTTAGTATACACCTGGGTAATTAGGGTTATCTGTGCTGTACATACATAAGGAGTTTTGTTCAATTTCTACATCAATGTTTGGAAATAGTTCTCTCTTTACCTGTTTATCACTACGACCCCATGTGATTGCTATAGTTTTTTCCTACTTGTACAATGGTGACCTTGTGTGCACGAACACCTCATACTTGAAGCATATAGTTTCTTTTCTCAATATGGATACAGGATACCTATCCACTAAGATGGATACAAAAAGAAAGCCCTAATACATGTATGTGACTGTTTTGTTATGTATAATATATTTGTTTTTCTTCTTTTTCCTTTAATATGATTTTGTTTTTATCTCTTTCAATCATGAATTAGTGGTGCTGATTAACCAATGATATGTTTTCCTTTTGCTTTGCAATTGTGGTTGAATAATTTGGATGATAGATTGATCATGTAAACAAAACACCCTTTTGGAGTAAATTGTAAGTATAACCTTGGAAGATTACAATATCTCACCTGGATCCACTACATGTGCTTTGTAGCTTCACTTGAGATAATTGAAGGTTTTGCAGGTGCATAAGTAAAAAGTTTCGGAAAGGCATTTTTAGTCTGAAGGCGAGGCGGCAACTTTCCTACAAGTTCTCATCTTGCCGTTTGACTACCCTCTACTCCATGTGCACTTCACATTCGGAAAACCCCAAAACCCTTTGTTTAAAGGGAAGTGACATGAACCCTAGGTGATGGTCTCCACTCTCCAGTGACCTTCTTGTTTTTTTTGGGGCACCAAACCCTAATAATGAACAGAGAAATCCAGCCAGACCCAATCAGGGGCTGACACAAGAGCCCTGTTTCCATGTGAGAGTGCATGGTTCTTTAGTATTTGTGGGGTCCACCCTTTGAGAGCCAGTGGGACCTTATTATATTTTTTAGCGAGCAGGCACTAAGGAAATTTTAATTTCTCCTGTTCCATCTCTAGAGGCGAAATAGCTGGCCGTGCTACCATCCAAAATTTGGGTTTTAGATCCCTCAATTTTACAACAACAATGGAGAATTAGAAGGGTATTATTGACATATATAATTATCGAGCAGTATATTATGAATCTATGAGCTGGGAGATAATTCACATAATAAGGATAATTTTATGGATAACAAATTTATTTGAAAACTACAACAATTAATAAAATGGATGTTAACATAAAGAAACATTATCTTGTATGCGTATTATCGGAAAAAAATAAAATTTGATGATTTAGTTTTATCAACATCACACTTGATCTGATCATACAATTTTTGAAGTGAATCCTAATAGTAATAAGATAAGCAATCTATCAAAACTATAGAAAATGTGTCTACTATTGATATCAGGGTTGTCAAATGTCAAATAAGTATGATTGTAAATATATTCCTTACTATAAATCATAATGCTATTGGTCAGTAGTGAAAATAAAATTTCAAATAATGCTAGGGTCAGTAGGAAAGATAGTGTACATTTAATTAATTGAAATTTACTAAATGAAAATTTATCAATACAACAATAATTTATAAATCATAATTTGCATCCCTCCCCAGAGAGAGGTGAGACAATTGCCATTTGTATTATATATGCACACGACAGATTGTATTAGATATTTAATAAATCAGAACTGAAATTCAATATTTTATCCTGTCTTTTCTTTTTAAAGAGTATAAAAATTACATATGTATAATGTACTACATAAGGTTTCATTCTCTCTAAAACTAAGAAGGATAAAAGATGATGACTGCGTTTTGAACAATGGAGTCCAGTAAATAACAAATGGAGAGGATCACAGCATATAAACAATGGGCTCTTTGTTAAGACTCGATGAGCCGGTCAAAGGTTCCATCCAAAGCAATTTGTCATCGATCCAAATATATTAATTTCCCCTATGATAAGTAACATGGGTTGGAGCTCATGAACACATATTATATCAGCCTAAATTATATTATAGCCATATCCAACTCCCCTTGTCTTCCCATTTTTCATTAAAATTGGTGCGCCATGCGAACGTAGCGTGCATTTTCTTATTTTGGGACTAGGGAATCTTAACTTTTAAAGAGCAATTAAAGACAAGCCTGAGTGGGTTTTCTATTTTTCAACTTTTAAACGCTTTTGTTTGCATCTGAAATGTGACAATTTCTTTTTTTGTTTATCTCTACATTCTAAGTTCTAATTATATATTATATTTTTGCATGTTTTTGGTTATGAGCAAGGACACCTATTCTGAAGGATTATTGCATAAAATAATTAAAACACAGGGCTCCATTTTATCATATAAATAATTATCTTTGTCTTTTTCTTTTGTCAGAAAGCACTATTAATTCAACGTAATCAGCACTGCTACTAATAAAAGGAAGCGCTATTGCAATTATCAGGCACATTGTTGAGAAACAGCTTTCCAATAGTTTACAAATTGAGCAAACAATAAATCTAGTTATTGTTATACCAATGTTACCCACGCACACTCCTATTCCTCTACTTGAAACCCTGCAAGACAATAATTGCTAGGTTATGAATTCCCGAATTTTTTTATTTGCCATTTTAAGAAATTAAATATTCAAAGGTAAGCTTGTCTTTTTTTAAATTTCAAATTTCAATAATCGTACTTTCCTACTCCGTGTGTCCTTTAGGGGTGAGAATTTGTGATATTTAAATAGAACAAGAATAGCACTAACACACTATTCTACTAATCCAACCAAAAATTAGGTTAGCTACTATTCTCAAACTGTTATGAATATAAGATTAATGTGGATGTCCATAACTCCCAACATTCATTCCCCACTATCCCCACTACTCCATGCACTACAATTGGAATTGATGGCCACTACTATTGAAATTTATTTCTCCATTTATTTAGATGAAATTTTTCATTTACAATTTGTAGCCTATAAATAGAGGCTTTGTAATCTTGTATTGTACACACATATGAGAAATGTATGAATAAAGAGATTGCCATCTTTTTATCTCTATTTTGTTTATTCTTTTTATGCTTGTTCATATTTATTTTATAACACGTAATCAGCACGAGAGCTCTACTAGTTGAAGATTTGAGGTAATTTTAGTAACTTTTATTTCAATTTTATTTATATAAATAATACTTCCTAGTAATTGCTAAATGAAATAAGTTATCAATTTATTTATATTTATTTTGAGATGTTTAGTATGATTCATAGAATTTTATATGAAGTGCATTTTTTTAATTTAATCTTCCCGAAGAAGATTTAAAAGAAAATCTTCTTGAACAAGATTTATATGATGTATAAATATTGTATAGTGGTTCATATTTTTTTTCTTCAATAATTGAATCTTCTTGAAGAGGATTTCAAGAGATATTACGAAAATTCTCAATTTTATAAAATGCACCGAGCAATAGGCCCGAAGCCATTGTAGCTATTTTATCAACTTCAAGAAGATTAAATTATTGAAAAAAAAAATATAAACATATAATAATATTTTTTTTCAATAATTTAATCTTCTTGAAGAAGTTAAAAGATATTCTAAGTTGATTTATTATCTCTTTATGGTGGAAGAGATTATAATGAGTTGTTGGACAAAATAATTCAATTTGTTATGCTTCATTTCTTGAAGTAAATGTAGCAATATATAATAATAAATTTGAAAAAAAAAACTTGTGGACGTGGACCTACAAGAATGAGTTTATTATCATGGTGATTATTACAAAAACACATATTTCCACCTGAAGTGGAAAGACAATGATAAAAAAAAATTTAAATAATGTGCAAAAATTAATGTGATGTTCATATTTTTTTTTAATTTAATCTTCCTGCAGAAGATTTATGTGGCTCACAAAATTAATATGAATATTTCAATATATCTTCTTGAAGAAGATTTCAATAAGATTTATATGATGTGGAATTTTTTTTTCTAGTGGAATTTTTTGATGTACTCTTCTGAAAGAAGATTCAAGAAATATTTCGAGTTTATACATTATCTTTTACATTATATTATGTTAATGAAATGGTCCGAAGCCATATGAATATAAATTATATTAAAGAAATTGGCCTGAACCTATTTCATCAATTTTATCAATTGACCTGACGTTCAATTATAATAAATTATTGAAGCCACATGTCTTATTCTGGTTGAACAAAATAATAGTTACACATGAAGTGGAAAATAATTTGATGGACAAACTATTAGATATGGACGTG
>JARJHM010001456.1:0-26811 GCA_033356055.1 Carex pumila | reverse complement strand
TGTATTCTATTTTCTCATATTCAAAAAAGTACTGGACTCACAACGGCTTATGCAAAAATTAATATGCAAAGTTGTATTTTCATATATTAATAGTTATTAATATATATTTTATCGGGTATTTATACGGGTATCGGGTCGGGTTCGGTTATGGGTCAGATAATTAAATGAAACCCATATCCTACCCATTACAGTATCGGTTCTGGTTCAGATCTAGGTCAGATATTAAATTATTAATTTTGTAACCATACCCATAATATAACTGGTTATATTTTTTAAACTATACCATATCCAAATTAATCAGATCCGGGTTGAATCCAATTTGGTTCCAGATCAGATCTGGGTGATTAGATAAAAGTAGCACCTTTAATTGTTCC
Source organism: Carex pumila (assembly GCA_033356055.1). Lineage (NCBI taxonomy): Eukaryota > Viridiplantae > Streptophyta > Magnoliopsida > Poales > Cyperaceae > Carex > Carex pumila. The sequence continues at coordinate 26,437 of JARJHM010001456.1, read as the reverse complement.
CTGCAATCCCATACACAGATTAATATTTAGGATATATATAACACAGTTCCACCGGTCCTACTTTGATCATTTCATATTTTATAACAAGTTTACTGTAGATCAAGATTGAAAAATAATATTTTAGTATATGGCTAATTAGTGCAAAACAGGAATGGATAAAAGGGGAAAAGTGAGAAGTACAAGGGCAAGAAACTATGAGCTTCTAAAACAGACCAGTCTTATAATTTGACATTGATAGATAGTCTCCTACAAATGAGTAAAGCATAAAACGATTTTATGGACATTATTAATAATGCTAGAGGAAACATAAGTATCAATGACAATAAAACCGGAATATTTGTTAGTATAATTGTATACGGAAGCAATTATAGAGTTATTCATTTAATGAGGGTTCAAATGCCTCCATTTTTAAAAACTTTAATAACTTAAAATTTAAAACTTAAAAGTGAAAATAAAACTGTTGGATATGATGTAGATCACTTTATCTGCACTTGTAAAAAATTATGACATTTCAACTTTGTTTTGATTGCCATAGAAAGCTTGTAAAAACGTACTAATATGGATAATTTTTAGACGTTGATTTTTCAACTAATTGATTCACATAAAAAGAAAACCAAAATGTGATAATTTTTAGACGTTAATTTTTCAACTAATTGATTTACATCTAATGGTTTTATTTTGAAATTTATGATTAAAATTTTGAGTCATTAACATTTTGAAAATGAAAGCACAAAAAAGACACAAAAATAGAGGCATTTGACCCTCTTATTTAATTACTTTTTGAGATGAAATATTATTTTATTCCGAGAATCATGCCAACCAGCAAATGCTACTAGGACCTTGGTTTCATCTTTAAATTCAGACCAAATTAATCTGCTCAACTTTACTGAGCCCCCCACTCTCACTATAATGGAGTCACATATCAATAGCATTGATCTTTCATCTCTCTCTCTCCTTCTGCTCCTTGTTTTTTCTGCAATTTATTTTCTTATAGAAAATCATGAAAAAACAAAGAGTCGACCTAATCTCCCACCAGGAAGCATGGGATGGCCATTCATTGGAGAAACCTTTGGATTGCTAAAGCGCCATACTTCCTTTTCTATCGGTCACTATTTGCAAGACCATATTCATAGGTAATTAAATTACTTAATGCATGATCATGTATATGTGTAGTTAAATTGATGGTATTGTTATGTCAGCATATTACTTGTAGCCTGTATTGCTACTATTTATTCAAGCGCTTTTTTTCTCCAGAATTTGTGATGCAAATGAATATTGTATCAATATAGGATCACATCACAGTAGGCATGCTGAGTTGCTACTACATCGTGCTAAATAGAGATGCAGAAATGTGTAAATTAACCATCTGATAAGTAGCTATGTGATAGTTCATGCACAGAACATGTGATTACAGGACTAGGGTTTTTGTACAAATGTTGACTTTATATTTAAATTTGCATGTCGCTAAGTATATCTTAAAATGGGATCTATTTTTTCTTAAGATAAAGATGAGAGTGAACTATTCTGACTTTAAATAATTACAAGTTCTTCAATCAGATTTCAAACTAAATAGAAATCTGCTTAAAATGGATCAATGTAAAAGTATGTTAACAATTTTTTTTGCACCTGTAATAAACTTAAAGAAGTGCTACTTGATTTGTAGATATGGGAAGATTTTCAAATCAAATATCTTCGGTGGACCAACCATTGTTTCAACTGATGCAAGGTTCAACCGTTTTGTAATGCAAAATCAAGGGCGACTATTTGAAACCTCTTATCCAGAAAGTGTTGAGGGGATCCTGGGGGAGTGGTCCGTATTAACACTGACCGGCGAGTTACACAAAAAGAGATGAGATCTATTGCAGTAAAATTCCTGTCTAATGATTTGCGTACTCGTTTCTTGCCTGATATAGAGCGCCACACGCTCCTCGTTATTAATGCATGGAAGGATGGTTCGTTCCTTTCTGCCACAGAGCAGGCCAAGAAAGTACGTAGCTGAATTAAATTATCTAATGCAACAATATCACCCAGTATATAATATACAATGACTAATGACTTAGTGGCTTAAGTTTGACCGAAAAATAAATTGTTATAAACAATACAACTATGCTTACTGATTAATGTACAACATTCGCTTCTCCATTCAGCATTAATTGTATTATATTTTTAACTATGCAGTTTACATTTTATATGATGGTGAAGCAAATTCTGGGCTTGGAGCCTGGACAGCCACAAACAGAGAAGATAAAAAAAGAATATACCACTTTCATGCCAGGGGTTGTATCTATGCCTCTCAAATTACCAGGAACTCCATACTGGAAAGCTCTCAAGGTGCACTACACTTCTTTCACAAAAAGAGAAATATATTGGTAATTACGTATAGCATATTCCTGGGAAATAAGATTACTTAAACATGATTTTTCATTGCAGTCCAGATCAGTGATTTTTAGTGAGATTGAACGCATGGTGGATTCATTGAGGAAGGAAATGAGGCAAGGAGAAATTAAAGAAAGGAATGACTTGCTTTGCTGGTGTCTGACAGAATTGGAATTAACAAAGAGAAAGATGATTAACCAAGCATCAATACCTAAGTTACCTAGATCTGTTTTATTTTTATTTAACAAAGGGAAAGATGTTTGATCTTGGGCATGCTCTTTGGTGGTTTTGAGACAACGAGTGTCGCACTCTCTCTCTCCTTTTTCTTTATTGGTCGTTGCCCCAGAGCATTTAAAGAATTAAGGGTTATAAACATTTTTATTTTCCATTTGTCTCGTTAATATTTTGTCCAATTCAGTCTTTATTCTTCCTTCAAAGTTCAAGCAATTACTTGGTACTGATCTTTATTTAATACATAGTGATACTGTTCTAAAGAGCAAGGGCTTTTTCTGAACAAGTCAATATATAGAGATAACCTAATACTAAAACTGCCGAAGTGATATTTTGATAGTCTAGCTAATTTGGACAGACAAAGTATTGTTTTATGGTAAAAAAATATGTTATTTATAGTTAAAAAGGTGGGAAAAACAATTATCAACATTGAATCCCCTGTAGTCCTTTTACAAAAGGAAATATATAGAGTCAAATTTGTATTCTCTGTACAAATTAGAAGATTTTTATACTTACATCTAATTTCTGGATTAGAATGAGCATCTTGGAATTGCAAGAAAAAAGGCAGAAAGAGGAGAAACTAAACTAACTTGGGATGACTACAAGCAGATGGAGTTCACAGAATGCGTACGTATTATCTCTTAATCTAAATTTCTCTATAGATTTAGTAGTACAATATAATACTAATTAAGAAAACTAAGATAATTTTATTGCTTCCTGTTGTGTGTAGGTTGTGAAGGAGACTTTGAGGCTAGGCAATGTTATTAAATTCACACATAGGAAAGCCATTGAAGATGTGCATTACCAAGGTAAAAGTAAAAGTAATTGAATATCTTTGTGAAAATGTTCATTCGGTAATACACTAAATTAACATTTTAAATTAAATATTGAAGGTTACGACATACCGCGCGAGTGGAAGGTCCTTCTTGTTCTTTCGGCAATTCATTTGGATGGATCAATTCACAACGATCCCCAAGAGTTCAATCCTTGGAGGTGGCAGGTCAGTAAAATTAAGAAGTAAAAAATATAATAACATCATGGTGCAATCCATTTGGAGCTAGGTTGTAATAATAAGCACAAGACCTTTGCTTCCATTAATATTTCTTTACCAATATATAAGTGAAGTGCTTTTCAAGTAAAAATTAGTGTTTGAATAATTGGATCATTATTTTTTTACATAAATACAGAACATGTCATCAAGCACGGTAGACTTTATGGCATTCGGAGGTGGTAACAAATTGTGTGCTGGAGCAGAGCTAGCAAAGTTGGAATTAGCAGTCTTCCTGCATCATTGTGTTCTGAATTATAGGTGGGAATTGTGCAAGAACGATGAGCCCTTGGCATATCCATATGTAATGTTTGAGGATGGGCTACCAATACAAGTTTTTAAGATTAATAATAATTAAAGATACGCAAATATATATAATTGTCCAACGAATGAATGGGACTTGCATACATATATATTTGCTTATGTTGGGTAGGTTTGTCATTGTTCTGTTATGTATTAGCATCTGATTGTTGGAAAAAATATCGTTTGGTTATGATTATTTGGAGGTTTTAATTTAATTAGTTTTATTCAAGAATATAATTATGATACAATTTGCCATGGATTTTCAGAGTCTATGGGTTTGTTAATCCTCTTTCAAAGATCAAGGCCCAGTAATGTAACAGCTTGGTTTCTTTTATTTTGGAAGTTAGTGATTGAACATTCAAATTGAATTGAAGTTAAATTGTAAGATATATATATATATATAAATATAATGAGTGGTCCACTCTTTTATTAATGGTGTTACAAGTACAAAATAAGAGTAATATCATGAACAAATAGCTGCTTGCATAATTGGATGGCGATGTTAATTAGCAGATGTGAGCATTTTTCTAATTATATTACTAAAATTAATAATATAATGAGTGATCCACTCTTTTATTAATGGTGTTACAAGTACAAAATAAGAAGTAATATCATGAACAAATAGCTGCTTGCATAATTGGATGGCGATGTTAATTACCAGATGTGAGCATTTTTCTAATTATATTACTAAAATTAATTGGCAGTTATATATAAAAATGTCTTTTATAATTAACTAAGCCTAAGAAAATAATCGCACTACTACAAAAATGACATCTAGTAGTCCCTAACGATACTTAGAGGTGGGGCTGAATAGGGAGTCTCAAAGAGTCCAGGGGCAGACCCACGATTTTCGTCAGGGGGTAAAAAAATATCGAACCGGGTTTAAATAGCTTATCAGATTTAAACCCATTAACTAATTGGGTACTCGATAAAAAAACAATGCTTTGACTTATATTTTCCAATGCTGTGACTTATAATTCTAATTACCAATCATAATTCAAGAAATTCATATTGATTTTAACACTAAATTTAATTCGAATTACAAATCAAACATCCAGAGGAGGGCAAACAAATTTTCAAGGACGGGCAAAGTCTAATGTAATCAGTTGTTGCTCCATTGGTCTTAATGGTGGTACAACATTCAAGAAAGGTTTGGAGATGTGCATGTGGATCCTCGTGATCCAAGCCGTAGAAGGTGTTTTGTTGCACAATGTTAACAACACCCAGATTGAAGTTCGATTGCTGTCCCACAATTCATGGCAGCCTGATTGCTCCCCTCACGTCTCCAGCCCTTGGTAAATTAAACTTGAACAAGGTCCTTGGCACGAAGTCAGCCATGTCATCCTCTAGATTTTGGTCATCAATCAAGTTCTCTTCTGCCCTTTCTTCCCCGTCGTGGTTGCTCATTGTTGCTCTGCTTGAAGTACCTCTTGGGTGTTCTGAGTGCACAAACCATGTATCAGTCGTACGGTCCATGTGGAGAGGTGATCATGCAGGAGTTGAGCGCACGGACCGTGTATCGGTTGTGCGGTTTGTGTGGAGTGGTGGTGCAAGAACAGTCTGCTAGGGTAGTGTTCTAGAAGTCAATCATATTTGTTCATGAATTGGATGATTAATATATCATTTTGTTCCATGAGTGTTATGGCATTTATGAATCATTATGAGTTCATTACTGGAATTGTGAGACTTCATAATATAGATGATAAACACTCTAAATTGTCACTAACCAAAGTAATTAGTAGGAACACTAATTAGCCGCAAGAAGGTTAGTATGTTGATTAAATGCTGGTTAAATTTTACAAACCATAGACAAGGAGTTGTCATTTAATCACATATATACATGTTATGAACATGGCATCTGACTGACCCTAAATGAAACGTTATATGGAATTGAGTTTGTGTCATTAACGGTTTCATTTCAGTGTTAAGTTCTAAAGTATGAGGTGTGGTCTTTCCTACATGAGAAGTGTGTATTCGTAAGTGTTATCTAATGCTATCCGTAAAAGAGAGCTATAACAGTGATATTTATGCACAAATTACTTATGCAGAGGAAAAGATGCTCACCAAGAGTACTATCGTCCCTCATATTACTATACGAGTAATTGTAACAATGGGCCCCTTGATAGAGTAGGATTATCCGTATACAGTATGATTAATGGAGATTAATCATATATGATAATCTACTCCAGATCAAGAAAAAATTAAGTTTGCAAGGATGATACATACCTACCTTGAACCTAATATGTTACTATGAGACGAAAGAATTAACACGAGTAAATAGTTTAATTAAGGATCGTGATATTGTACTGGACAACATCATCTGTGTAATTGGGGGGTCATAATAATGTACTTCCAAGTGCCACTTATGATCTACGGAAGTTAAAATTGTTTTTTAACTCTATTGCCAACATAACACAAATCCTATCGGGTCACACTGCATAGGAAGTAATCAGATAATCTTATGATTAATTATAAATATTTATAATTAATCAATAAGATGGTTTTATAATTAGTTATAAATGTTATAATTAATTATAAATGTCATAGAGATAACAAGCTTAAACAGATTAAAATTACAAGTGTGTATGACACATTGTGTAAAAGTTATCACAATTGCAATCGCAAAGGGATATAATTGTTCAGAACAATTATATATATGCAATAGAATATTTGGGCCTTAATTATATTAAGAATATAATTAAGAAAGCTCAAATATTAAAGCCCAAAAGCCCAGGTCTAATACTATTCAATCTGTGCCTTATACTATTCATTCTAGGCCTTTTTGGGCTGAGGGGCATTTTGGTAATTTACCCAAGCCAACCTACTTTTCATGATGGCTGGGTGGAGGGATGTTGGAGAAGGCATACCAATTCGATTGGAAAGTCTGACTAATCGTTTGATAGTCAGGTTTCTTTCTTTCGGCCCTTTTTTCCTCTCAAATAGTGTTTGGGTTAGGAAAGAAATATATATGTAATTGACATATATATTTTTTTGAGTTATGAGTTGTAATCTCGCGAACTCTACGGTGACTCTGCTTTTGCACGTGGTTGTGAATCAGAGTATCTGCAAATTGTGAGACAACTGTTTTTGCGAGTGCCGTGGATAGAGTAGTTCCTGGAAGAAGAAATATTCTCTCTCTGGTTATTCCTGGTGGATAACTGACAGAGGCATCAAACTTCTAGTGGTACAAGTCCAGCAGCTGCGAAAAAAGGCTAACGACAGTTCCAATTCGAATTTGGAACCAAGGTATAATGTTATATTAATTTACTTAATTGTTAAATAAATTTAGTTTTAGAAATCAATCAAGGAGACAGATCCTCGGCTTAAGTTAGACGTAAAAAATTTTGTTTTACGGTCTTTTTTGCACTTAAGCTAGTACAAGGGTAGCAACAAAACCCAACAGTGGTATCAGAGCACAAGGCTCTTCCGCTGATTGATTTTCTAAAAGCATTATACCTTATGCGAGTTAGTTGCATATGAAGTATCAGTTTAATTCTTAGATTTGCAGCTAAAAATCCAAACCAAATAAAATGTGATTTTCTTAGTTCGATTTCCGGATTGAGAAAATTAAAATTTGGTTTTAATTTTCTGTACGCTTTCTTATATGTGAATTTCTTGGTACGATTTCACATCTGAGAAAGATAAAATAAGATTTTATGTTTTCTTTCAAAAACCTTTCAAATATGTAGTATCTAAGAATGTGATGAAGTAACTGAGTAAGAACTGTCATCTCTACACTGTGAAAGACCGTTCTGTCTAGGAAAGAGTGGTCTTAAGCAGTCCTTATGATCCCTGATCTTTTATGGGAACCCTTTACGTGGCCTGATGACTGGCCCAAAGGAACTTTGTCACATTAACCGGATTACTTTACATTATGAATTGAGGTACTGTTTTAAAATCCATATAAATTGTTTATATGATTTATGCAAGGATGCAAAATAAAGAATTATGAACTGATAGAAATATACGTGAATCGTTCACATATACACGTAAATAAGATTTACAAGCAATGAGTAAATATGATTTACTGCTATCATATAAAACGTGTAAATTAGATTTACAATTTATGAGCAAATTGGATTTAATGCTTGCATAACAAAATGTGTAAATAAGATTTAACATTTTAAAACAAGCAAAAAATTACCTCTATAAGATAGACGGTAGATAAAAACACCGTGAAAGAAGGTTGTGTCACTTAAAAAAGGCATTTTTGTTTGGCTTTCTAACAAACCTCTTTACGTGTTGTAAATAAACAACAATCCCATTAATTAAGTGACTGTTCCCTTCCTACTCTATCCTCTTCAAGCTATTGTCCATTGGTTGGCGGGACCTACTCAGTAGGCGTCGCCTTTTACTTTTGGTGGTCGAGGGATATGTTGGACATATCAAATCAATCGATTGAGGTTACTTATCGGTGATTTCCAAAATGGTTTTGGGCCCAGGGCAGAGTTTCGTTGAAACATATGATGTTTAACAAAACCAAGAGTCACATAAGATGTAATTAGCAAGGAGTTGCTTACCTAAGATAACTAATAGCCAAGTTTCATGCCGACGCTGGCTTATGCCTTAGTGAAAATAGGGATCTTGGTCCTACTACAAATTGAGAATAGAACAAATTTGTAGTGGGAGTTTTATTGTTGAATAAAATATTACATGAACAAAAGCTAAATCTTTTACTCTTAAAATATGTAGAACATGGCTAAAGAAACGTCTTTTTCATTACGTGCCTTACTCGAAAAAGAGAAACTGCATACAGATGGATCCAATTTCACTGATTGGTTTTGTAACCGGACAATTATCCTTAGACATGAGAAAAAGGAATACGTTCTCAATACACCTATCCATGTTGAACCTGAAATGACTAAGAGCAGCTCCATCAATGCTTACATGCTTCGTATGACAAGCGATACAGAGCAACTGAAGGAGCTTAACTATCCATTGGGCAAACAGTTGGCCACAGACATGATCCTGAACTCTCTTATGCATGAGATAAATAAGAGGTTACAAAAGCTCAAAGGGACATTGAGGATCACTGATGGTGACATGGAGAAAAGTTCTCATGTCCTCATGATCCAAGGAAAGGGGAGGAAGATCCAGAAAGCAAAAGGGAAAATGGCTCCCAAGTAAAAAGGAAAAGGGAAGTTAGTTCCTAAGAGGAACACTCCCAAGATAAATGTTTCTACTAACTCTAACTGATATTATAGTAATAGCAAAGGTCAATGGAAGAGAAATTGCCCGAAATATCTGGAGGATCTGAGGTTTGAGAAAGTCTCAAAACCTTTAACCTCGGATATTTTTGTTATTGAAGTTAACATTGCAACCTTTATTAATGATTGGGTATTAGATACCGAGTCATGTGCTCATATTTGTTCAAATATGTAGGCACTAAAATATAGGAGGAATCTACATAACATGGAAGTACAGCTCTGAGTTGGAAATGATGCAAATGTTGCAACCATTGAAGTCGGTAGTATAGAGTTGTACTTGCCCAGCGGGCTTATTATGGAACTAGAAAATTTTTATTTTGTTCCTTGTATTTCTAAGAATATCATATCAATCTCTTGTTTAGAGATGGATACTCTACTATAGAAATGGTCATTATACACTACACATTGTACACGGATTTGGCAATTTTATATAAAAACCGTGGAGAAATTGTAATTTTTTGGAAGCCTGAAATATCTGTGGGATCTCTACACGGATGTTTATTAAAGAACCAATGTAGAAAACCTTGAGAGAGCTACACAGACATTTATTATGAATTGTACACGGATTATTGTTTAAATAACAGTGTAGAAAGCCTTGAGAGAGCTACACGGATATTTATTAAAGAACCGTGTAGAAAGGTAAGAATTATACACGGATGTTTGTTTAAATATCAGTGTAGAAAGCTTGAGAGAGCAACATGGACGTTTAATAAAGAGCCGTGTAGAAAGGTGAAAATTGTACACGGTTTTTGGTTTAAATAACAGTATAGAAAGCCTTGAGAGAGCTACACGGATTTTTTACTTAAAAATCAATGTAGAAAGGTTATTCTAGGGTTTTGATTATATAAAATACTTTCTCCTTCCAGCAGCGCCGTTTTGATCAATTAATACTCTATCTCTCTCTCTCTCCTTCCAGCAACACCGTTCTGATTTCTGTGCACAAGGAGCTAGGATCTGAGATCTTTGAAGTTAATTTGTATTTCTCCTCTCTATCTTGCTAAGCTTAGTCATGTATATATATATATATATATATTTCTCTTTTCTTCCTCTAATTTTCTGTTACTAGCTTATTATTGCTTATTTAGGTCAATACTAACACTTCCGCCTAAAGATGTCTGCACTTCAGACCTGTAAGATTTAAATTAGTTTGCTATTTTATTTTGGATTTACGGATTTTGGATTACCTGTGTACTTTAATTGCAAAACACGTCATGAATTATTAAGACTATCATTTAGTATCAGAGCCTTTCGTCTATAATCTGCTTTCTATCAGCATCTTTCAGAAAAGCCTAAATCCGTTTGAGTACTAGAATTTGTTTTGCAGTATACCAGAAAGAAGCTAGGATGAACTTATATAAATTAAGATCTCAATTAAATGCGGGATGGGTCCACACCCAACTAACCTTCACGAAAGGATTTTTTTTTTTATAAAACGAAAACAAAAAATAAATCATAAAACTAGTTGATTACTTTCCACAATACAAAACATATAAGTACTGAGAATTTTATTCGGTTACATATTTGGTAACCAATTTTGTTCAGCCCCTTTTGTAAAAAGATGTAACCGGGTGGAATTTTTGGTTACCACGGATAACAATTTTTTATGATTTTCATATTATCTTATAGTTTTTATTTTATTAATAGCAATTGAAAATTGCTGCATCTTCCTTTTTTTTCTTACTAACTAATACTAAATTATAATTATAGGGACCAAAGCAAAAGTGTTACTCGATCCAAGGAGCAGATGTATGTAGGCATGGTGGTTTCAAGAAAAATTTTGTAATGCTAAATATGAATTTGTATAATTTTGTATAATGTAGTGTACATGAATTATTTATACTGTTGTATAGTTTTGGAATTATGAGTTTAAAAGGCCTTTGTTTAATGTTTTTATGTCTTGGAATTCTGATTTTAAATGGCTAGCAAAACTAGAGGCTAGCCACAAAAAAAATAAAAAATAAGACAATTCTACACGGACATTTAACTAAAGTCTGTGTAGCTCGGTTATTTTGAGAGCGACGCTGGCAAGCGTTTGTACACGGTTGTTATGTAATAATCCGTTTAGCTCTCTTCTAATCACACACGGGTAAATATCCATGTGTAAATATTCAGAGATTTCTACACCCTCACATTCTATACGGCAGGAAATCCGTGTAGCTCTCCTGTTTATGTCCATGTACAATCACTTATTATGTAGTAGTGATAGTTTTTCATTTGTTATAAAGGAAAATTATTGTTCTATTTATAAAAATGATATATATTATGGATCATCTTATATGATAAATGGTCTATATATGCTGGAAATAAGCAAGCCTTTGCTTAACATATATAACAAACGACTCAAGTCATCACATGAAAGTCTGACTTACATGTGGCATTGTCGCCTAGGTCATATAAATGAGAAACGCATTAAGAAGTTGCAAGAAATTGGACGTCTTAGTAATTTGATTTTGAATCAATTGACACATGCGAATTTTGTTTACGTGGAAAAATGACCAAGGTGCCTTTTTCCAAGAAAGAAGAAAAGGCAAGTGACTTATTAGGCCTCATACATACAGATGTGTGTGGACCAATGAGTACTTGTACAAGAAATGGTCATCACTACTTCATCACATTTACAAGAAATGGTCATGTCTACCTGATGAGACATAAGGTCTGAATCCCTTGAAAAGTTCAAGGAATATAAGACTAAAGTAGAAAATCAATTGAACAAAAGAATCAAGGCCTTGCAATCAAATCGTGGAGGCGAATACTTGAGCCAAGAATTTAAAACGTACTTGGAGGAATGTGGGATAGTGTTACGTTACAGAATTTTAACAATTAAATTCTGAATATTTTAAAGACAAGAATTGAAAATCGTGCTAACGAAATAGACATTTAAACCTTAATTAAGGTTCCTCTAAATAAGTAAATTAAGTATGAATCGAAACCGCGTCGAAATTTTGAAGTTCTGGACCTTTATAGGTTGAGTGCGTCCGCGTTGAGGAATTTTGTATTGGCTGAATTTTCCAGAATCTGACTAAGAAATGAGTGTGGATGGGTTGACCCACACTGAATATCAGTGCGTCCACACTCATGATCTTTCTGTGTTGATTGAAGTTCCTAAAATTCTACCAAGTCTTAAGTACGGGTGACCGACCCGCACTGCAAATTAAGTGCATCCGCATTACACTCAGACATTCCTTTGTTCAGTGCCATTTTCGTAAAAATTTGACTAAGTATGGAGTGCGTCTGCACTGATGGTGAGTGCGGGTGGAGGACCCGCACCGACACCTGTTCTTTTCCTCTGGAAGGCGCTGAAAAGCTCAGCCGAGTGCTGAGTACGTCCGCACTCAGATCCAGTGCGGATGGGCGACTCGCACTGGATGATCTGAGGGCTTATTTGCATAATTCCTTTGCTCTGTCTCTCTCACTTCATTTCATCCATACCTTTCAGTGAATTTCTGCCAAGAGAGAAGAAAAACAGCGAGAGAGTTTCCCGTTTCTCTCAAACCCCCGATTGTTGCGAGAAATCGAAGTTGGAACCGAGTAAGTGGCCGTGGATCTCTCCTAGCTCCCCTATTCGGTATTTTTTTCTCTTCCCGTTTCTCTCTAAAATCTCAGATTTCTCGATTGCTCAAGTTTTCGTTTTAAACTCGAGATTTGTGTTCGAATTGCTTGTAAACTAGCTCCTTGAGCTTCTTTGACCATTTGTTTACCGATTCTTTCCCGATTTCCTTTCGATTTGTGGATTTTGATTTCTAGGGTTTTGTGCCAAAACTGAAATTAGGCATAATCGTGAATCGATTTGTTTAACCCAACCAATTAGACTTGTAATCAGTAGGGTTGCCTCTTGATCTTGAATTGCTAGAACGTTTAAATAATTTGACGTTTTGACCAAATTAGGGTTTAACCAATCGATAAATCAAAGCGTCCCGAGAACCAAAGTAGTGGAACGGTGAATGAATTGTTACTTAACTGGAATTGTGTAGGGTTTAAAGGACCCCGAAGTAAAGTGTGTGAATTTTAAAGGTTTTAAGTAAGAAGTAAGGAATAGAGGAATTGGTTAAGGAATATATGAGCCCTAATACAACTCGAGTGAATACCTCAATCATGAACCACGGTTAAACCTAGTATATGTTTAATATAGGTGTAGGCTCGATCGAGCAAGAAGTTGGGAGGCAATTTGAGACGTCCGATCCTTAACTAAGCGGTACGTTTGTCGTATTCAGGTGCGGGATTCTTGGACTTGTTTGATACTTTATTTTCAGGAATTAAACTGTGTACTTTGTTTCTCATGTTGAATATCATTGATGCATCATTGAATTGTGTAAAGCATTTGCATAGCCCAATCAAATTAAACTCGAATTGATGTGACTTCAATGATTTGCATGCTGGTATGGTTATAGGTTGTGTTGATCTATTATGATCTGATTTTGATTGAAAGTCACCACGAACTATGTATGTGAATGGATTTACGAAGTTAAGCACTTGGATCCAATGAATTTGCAAAGTCGGGCTGTATGCTGACTTTGATTCCCAGGATCCTAATGGCCTTAGGTGAACGGCCCTCAATGTTTCTCGGTACCGGTTGGGACGAGGGAGGGTGATTATGTTATGATGTGTGAATTGGAAATCGTGGGTGACATGTGTAACGTCTGTGGCTCGGTGGCATTCTCCTACGTGTTAATGCATTTGGAAAGTTTAATTGAATATTACGAATATTGGAAATGATTCTAAAGAGAATTTTCTTTATGTGACTTGAACCAGACCTTAATACACGGTTAAGCCAAGCGATTACAGATGGGTGTCAGATAAAGGGTCCAGCTTGGTGGGCCATCTATAGGTGTCAGTAACCCTACAGATGTGTGTTTGGTAAAGGATCCAGCTCGAAAGAACATCTGTAGTTGCTACAAGCCCTAATGAGTCGAGTTAAGCCAAATATGTGTTGTGTTTGAAATTCATCTTGGAAATTCCGTAAACTGTGATTCAGTTTGATTAATTATTGTCAAGCATTGGCATTCTGTTATTTATGAATATATATATCTGTTTGAATTGTTATGGTTTGGGGTTTCATTTTTGAATATGGAGTTTGATTGCAAGTCCAATAATTCAAATGTGGCAAATTTTGCACTGAGAATTTATTCTCACCCCCACCCTTCAGGTTATTTTACAGGTACTGGTGCGACTAATTCCGGAGAGGCACGCGAGTAGTAGGCCTTACTAGCTTACCAGTATATGATCCTAGATATGTTTTGTTTTATAGATTTAGGGTAGGCCTCATGGTTGGTATCCGGATGAAATACTTTTGTTGTATTATATTCTGACCGGACTGTTTACTCTGATTTTATAGCTATAAACTTGGTTTTATATTAAATTGTTTGGATTAAATTGTTAATTGCCTTGTAAGCGTACACGGTGTTGTATGCTTACGGCGGGGGACTGTTACGACCTGTGGTCGTGGGGTGTGACAGATAGTCTCACAACTCACGCCTCCAGGGACACCATAGTGGACATCGCAGTGGAACCCTATTGGACATGGTTCATTCCATGATGAGTAACTCCATGCTTCCAAAATTATTTTGGGGTTATGCACTAGAAGCTGCCACACTAATGATAAACAAGGTTCCATCCAAATCTGTTGAAAAGACGCTATACAAGTTATGGTATGGAATTGTTCCAAATATGTCTTTTCTTAAAATATGGGGTTGTGAAGTATTTGTCAAGCATATGACATCTGACAAACTTGGCCCCAAATCTGATAAATGTTTTTTTGTAAGATATCCTAAGGAAACCAAAGGATACTACTTCTATCACCAATCCGAGAACAAAGTGTTTGTTGCTCGTAATGGTGTATTATTGGAGAAAGAATTCTTGCCAAAAGTGGGAGTAATGTGATACTTGAAGAAGTTCAAGATACATCATATGGTATTGTATCGAAATGATGAATAGATAATCCCACCACTTGATGCTTCGACTGATGAGCGTTTGGAAGAACCAAATCCACAAACAATTGCGGAAGAGGTTCAAGTCTCGACCTCAAAAACTTCAACGCAAGTTGAAGTAGAATCGAACCCACAAATAGTTGTGGAAGAAGTTCAACAGCCAGAGGCACAAGTCCTATGAAGGTCCGGAAGAAAGTCCATGCACTTGAGAGGAGCATGGGGCTGCATGAAGTCTTAGTGTTTGACACTGAAGATCCTCTGACCTATGAGGAAGCAATGAATAGGCCCGACTCCGATAAATGGCTGCAGGCCATGAGATCCGAAATTCAATCCATGTATGATAATAAGGTTTGGAACCTAGTTGTCCCACCTGATGGGATAATAGCGAACAAGTGGGTTTTTAAAAGAAAAACAAACATAGATGGGAATTTGACTGTTTACAAAGCATGGCTAGTAGCGAAAGGTTTCAAACAAGTTCTCGGCGTAGACTATGATGAGACCTTTTCGCCCGTGGCTATGTTTAAGTCAATACAGATACTCCTAGCAATTGCTGCATTTCATAACTATGAAATATGACAAATGGATGTCAAAAATGCCTTCTTAAATGGAAATTTAGAAGAGGACGTGTATATGATACAGCCTACGGGTTTTGAGGATCCAAGGAATGCTAAGAAGGCGTGTAAGATTCTTAAATCTATTTATGGACTGAAGCAAGCATCACGGAGTTGGAATCTTCGATTTGACAAAGAGGCCAAAAAGTTTGACTTCGTCAAATGTGCAGAAGAACCTTGTGTATACAAGAAAATTAGTGGGAGTGCAATTGTCTTTCTGGTCTTATATGTAGATGACATACTCTTAATTGGGAATGACATTCCTCTGATAGAATTAGCGAAATCTTCATTAAAGAAAGTATTTTCAATGAAGGACTTGGGCGAGGCTGCCTATATACTAGGCATAAAGATATATAAAGATAGATCAAAGAGGCTCATAGGATTGAGTCAAAGTACGTACATTGATAAAGTGCTTAATCGGTTCAGAATGTAGAATTCCAAGAGGGGATTCCTGCCAATGAGTCATGGTACTTAGCTTAGCAAGACTCAGTGTCCTTTGACAACTGATAAGCAAAGGATGATGAATAAAGTACCATACGCTTCGGCTATTGGCTCTATCATGTACGCCATGTTGTGCACTCACCCTGATGTCTCGTACGCTTTGAGTGTGACGAGTAGATATCAGGCTAATCCAGGAATGTAGCATAGGAGTGCTGTAAAGAATATCCTTAAGTATTTAAGAAGAACTAAGGATATGTTTCTCCTCTGTGGCAGGGAATCTGAGCTCGGTGTAAGTGCTTACACCGATGCTAGTTTTCAAACTGATCGAGATGATTCGAGATCACAATTAGGTTATGTATTCATACTCAACAGTGGTGCTGTGAGTTGGAACAGTTCCAAGCAAGAGACCACAACAAATTCAACCACCGAAGCTGAGTATATAGCTGCTTCTAAAGGAGCCAAGGAAGGTTTCTGGATCAAGAAGTTCCTTAGCAAACCAGGAGTGGTTCCAAGTGCTCAAAGCCCTGTAAACCTCTATTGTGACAACAATGGAGCTATAGCTCAGGCCAAGGAACTAAGATTGCACTCAAGATCCAAGCATGTTCTACGACATTATCACCTAATACTATAGATTATAAACATAATAAGATGTTTATAATTAATTATATAATATATAATTAATTAAGGTGATGTAAAGATTTGCAAGATTGGCACAATTAGTAACATAGCTGATCCACTGATAAAGCCTCTTCCTCAAGCCAAGCATGAGATGCATACTACTTCTATAGGTTAGAGACACATAGGAGATTGGTTGTGAGATTTTTCTTAGGATCTAGGAGATCTTTGAAAATATAGAGACTTGTGTAATAGTAGAGCCCATAATGATTGACTTTAGCTTAAGTGGGAGATTGCTAGGGTAGTAATCTAGAAGTCAATCATATTTGTTCATGAATTGGATGATTAATATATCATTTTGTTCCATGAGTGTTATTGCATTTGTGAATCATTCCAAGTTCATGACTGGAATTGTGAGACTTCATAATATACATGATAAACACTCTAAATTGTCACAAACCAAGGTAATTAGCAGGAACACTAATTAGCCGCGAGAAGGTTAGTATGTTGATTAAATGATAGTTAAGTTTCACAAACCATAGACTAGGAGTTGTCATTTAATCACATAGATACATGTTATGAACATGGTATCTGACTGACCCTTAATGAAACGTTATATGATATTGTGTTTGTGCCATTAACAGTTTCATTTCAGTGTTAAGTTATAAAGTATGAGGTGTGTTCTTTCCTACATGAGAAGTATGTATTCGTAAGTGTTATCTAACGCCATCCGTAAAAGGGAGTTATAACGATGATATTCCAGTACACATGACTTGTGCAGAGGGAAAGATGCTCACTTAGAGTACTATCGTCCCTCGTATTATTATACGAGGAATAGTAACACTGAGCCCCTTGATAAAGTAGGATTATCTGTATACGGTATGATTAATGGAGATTAATCATATATGATAATCTACTCTAGATCAAGAAAAAATTAAGTTTGCAAAGATGATACATACCTACCTTGAACCTAATATGTTACTATAAGACGAAAGAATTAACACGAGTAAATAGTTTACTTAAGGATCGTAATATTGTATTGGACAACAACATCTGTGTAATTGGGAGTCATAATGTACTGCCAGGTATCACTTATGATCTATAGAAGTAAATAGTTTTTTTAACTCTATTGCTAACATAACACAGATCCTATTGGGTCACACCGCATAGGAAGTTATTAGATAATCTTATGATTAATTATAAACAGTTATAATTAATCAATAAGATAGTTTTATAATTAGTTATAAATGTTATAATTAATTATAAATGTCATAGAGATAACAAGTACACGGTCCGTGTGGCCCTTCATACAGCAAATATTTGTTTCGGTGTCGTTCCTTTGTGTAGGGTTCTATTGACCGTACCTGATGTTCCTAAACCTCACCTTTTCTTCTGTTTGTTTAATAAACTCGGTAACGGAATTGCAATTTCTTCCATGTTAGGGTTCTAAACCTCAACTGTAGTCTGTTGGTCTTACTACCCAAGTTACTTGTTTGGTTTACTAAAGGCAACCTCCGTCTGTCGACGCAAGGAAATTTTCACCTATCGGTTACTACTTGGTTTCACCTTTCGGTTCACAAACCTACCTCATATACTTAGTCTGGTTGAGAGAAGATCAGGGCCAAAATACAAGAAAGATGCAACTGTTCATCTAACAGTAAACCAAGAATACTTCAAACAAGTTTAACAACGCAATTAAAATACTACACAAGCAAGCAAACACAAATTTCAACACAAATTCAAATAACTAGTATGTAAAACAAAGCATTCAACTACATTATAACCCTATAAACTAATAGGTTTAGCCTAACATGATTCTAAAACAAACAAAACAAATGATAAAAGAAATATTCATGACAAAACCCAAAGAACAAAGAATATTCATCACAAAACTCGCATTTTTCTCCTCACTACTTCGTCTCCAAGCCGTCCTATTCCCAACCCTAGAATTGGTTCTTAACTCCAGATTGATCCTTTTGTTGCTGAGAATCCCGCTTATATCTTTTCATTCGCGAGCTTCCTCTGTTGGCCTCTATTTCGTTCTTTTGATTATATTTCCGGAAATGCCATACACGGTTCATGTGGAATGGTACACGAACCGTGTGCCTGTAACCTGGTCATGTGGATAGTGCGCGATCGTGTATGTGGTCGGGCAGAGGTCTGTACAATCTGCATATGATGGTACACGGTCCGTGTGTAAACCATTAAATTCCAGGTTCTTTCTCGATTTCACCTGTTTCCTGCAAAATAAGGACAAAAGCGCAGCAGTACCACATCCTATAGATATTCGATGAAAAAAACACAATTTCACAGTTTTAGGCATAGGTTTTGCTACAAAGTTTGGTCAAAATATAGATAAAATAGTGAGATATCACTAATTAAAACTATATATAAATGTAGGTCAATCATATCAAATTGATTTTGATAATGTGATTGGGGGTCAATTTATGACATTACAGTATCCAACATTTTATTGTAAACACTTAATAATTAGAGACGTGCGTCAATTAGAGAAATTATTTAATTATACCAAGCGCAGAGCGCACTTGAGATGAAATTCCAGAGTATGAACATCTGTGAGCTTCTTGAGTAAAGAATTGATACCCACCATGGAAGATCGGGCTTGAGAATCCCTGGCATTGATGTTGAGGATGGCTAAAGAGGTCCACAGGTTGTTCCACCTCTTAGAAAGTACTAATGTGCGCACTGCCTCTTGGGTGGCCAGTAGCCCTAAGATTATGACAAGTACTGGGTCAGACAAATTACTAATGTCGTCAGTCATGGTTCCTACTGTGGAAGGGGATCGATCTAGTGAAGAAGAGAAGGCAAAAAAGACGAGAGATGAGTGTGGCTTTTGGCTTGCAGTGGAAAACAAACCGATCGACATCTCGAAACTGTGGAACTACATTAAATTTATTCAATTGTCTAAACACCATTGGCTGAACCATTGGTATTAAAGTTGAACTGGGCCCCCAAAGTCTTGCAAATTTTGAGTTGCGAATTTAACAGTAGGATCTACAATTATGTGACATAATATTTTTTATCGCTCAGATTTGACAGTGAGATACAAATTCAAACTGTGTTTTACTTTAGAGCAGGTTTATTCAAAACTTTTGATTAAAATATTGAAATAAATGAGACACAAGATACATATACATGTATCTCATGAAATTAAAAATATGTTCATTTTTAATCATATTCGATCAATTCAATTTTAACTTGTTAAATTTATCATTTAAATTGTAAGCAAACTACAACAACATGTTAAATAAGCAAACTACTACTATATCATATTTGATCATTTAAATTTTAACATGTAAAAACTTTAATAACATGTTAAATGGAAACAAACATGCCTCTATTTTCACATGTTTAAATTACTTTAATAACATGTTAAATTATTTAAATTTTAACAAGGACTCTTAATTAGAGTGTAGGATTTAGGGTTACTAACAGAGCCCAAATTTTCCTCCATCTAGCGCCAAACTTTTAGTTTGAACCTCATCATTTCCCTAAAGTAACGCTAATTATATAATTAAACCTGACCAACAGATTTGAAGTAGCACAAATATTGACATGCACCATTACATATCAGGCGGTCCAACCCTAAACAAAAAGTTTGTCATACTATAGGTCCAACTCCGCAGTGAAGCCTTTCCACATAGTAGGGCACGCCTCCCAAGATTTCAATATTGCCATCGTTTGTGCCGATGGAATTAAGTACATATGCCAACATTTAGGATATTTGAGCCGATAGAATTAAGTTATACCAACGGTTAGGATAAGAAGCTGATGGTTATTTAAAAATTTATTTCGCATGTCTAATCAGGACCGTATATAGCTAGGTGCATCGTTTGAACTTTCAAATATTGATCAGGATATCACTCCAAATCAACTTTCTCCGCAGCAAGAACTCAAAAAGGACCCAAATTTAAATTTCTCTTTGTCTCACTCACATCTAGACGGCCACCCTTCCTTACTCTGTCACTGATGACCATGAAATATGTATACTTTTGTCTAGGGTTTCATATAAATAACTTGACCAATTTCCATGCATTTAGGTTAATTTAGTTTAGAATTATACCAAGAATCAAGTTG
The DNA here is from genome assembly GCA_033356055.1 of Carex pumila. Lineage (NCBI taxonomy): Eukaryota > Viridiplantae > Streptophyta > Magnoliopsida > Poales > Cyperaceae > Carex > Carex pumila. The sequence continues at coordinate 5,583 of JARJHM010001456.1, read as the reverse complement.
CTACCGAAGTTTATTTAAATTACAAGAAATGAAGCAAATTATAGATCTTCTCGCAAGCTTTCCGAAAAGTAGTAGAACACTGAAAACGGAGTTACATATAATGAGTTATGCCTATTTGAAGTTTGGCTCATAGCATGAACAGAGGCAGGACGCGGGCTGCGCAGACTCCAAGCGGATCGCGTCAGTTATGAAGCGGGTCGCATCAGTTGTGATGCGGGTCGCGCAGAAAGCCGACAGAGCAAATATGGAAATTCCAGCTTTCGACATCTTTTCGTATTTTGACCATATCTTGGTCATATGAACTCCATTTTAGGCAAATAAAAGCTTGTTGGAAAGAGGACAACGTGATCTACAATTCTAGGAAGGTTATAAATCAGAATTTATAATGTGCAAATCACAGAAATCATTTTAGAAAGGCATCAGCTGAATTTATTGTCATATCTCATGAGATCTTGATTGATTCATCTTCCATCCTTGGTTGGTTGCTCCCCAAGTCACAAAATAGCTATAAATAAGGCGAAGACAGCAGGAGGAAGGAGATATCTCCTTTTGGGAAGCAATCTTTGGAGAGGAGGCTCAGCTTGGAACTTGTCTTCTTCGGGTTTTATCATGATTTCTTATTCTCTCACTTGTTTTGCTTTATTTTTGATCATGTCTGAGTAGTTAATTTAGTTTCCAGGGTTATGATGTAGTCCGAAACTCTATTTTTATATGCATGTTATTGGATCTGAGTTGATATTTGTGTTTATTTACTTGAGTATTATTTTTATTGCTTGGTTGAAATTGATTGAATGATTGTCTACTGTTAGTTGTCGTACACATCTTTCTAGTAATTTGGCCTTGATTTTTCTCTCAACCAGACCAAGTATTTGAGGTAGGTCTTTATAAGCCAAAGAGTAATCGAGAGGTGAAACTTTCCAATTATCGAAAGATAATGGATGCCTTTAGTAAACCTAACAAATAACTTTGGTTGAATACCCATAAACGAAAGTTTAGAGTTTGAAACTTAAGAAGGTGAAATTGCATTTTCATTACCAGGTTTATTAAGCCAACATACGAGAGTTGAGGTTTAAGAACATTAGGTACGGTCAGTAAAACCTTATACAAAGAAACAACAAAGAAACAGAGAGCATGTTGTATTATCCTCGAAGCCCACGCGGGCTGCATCATACCTGACGCGGGTCGCATCACAAGGGTCGCTTCTGAAAGGAAGCAGGTTGAGTGGCTGGTGCTGAGAGGCAGAGTGGAAGATGAAATCAGAAACCCTGGAAATGCCTTTTTACATTTGATAAAACTAAACTTTTAATCACTGTCATTTAATTTTTGCAATTCAATTTAGGAACTTAAAACAACCAAAACCAATCTTTTCACACTTCTAGTACCTAATTAATTTAAGTCCAGTTGATATTTGAACCGTCCTATGGATCGATACCCAATTTACTATACGATAGGATTGTGCACTTGCAGTCTTAATCGGAAGTATATTCGAGGTTTAAAAGGTACAGCTTGCTGTACTGGAACTTTGTGATACACTTTCGTGCGAACAATCACTTAGGTTAAGGTTGCTCACTCTCACTCTATATATGTTTTCTAGGTTTTTGATGTGAGGTTAAAACAGATTTGTAGTGTTCTTTTCATACTAACAACTTATTTGGATATATATATATTTTTCTGGGCCGACAGCCTTGTCAGCACCTGGCATTGGAGCGAACAACCTCACTCTCTAGAGCATGAAACAACCCCTCCCAGAAAAAGTAGACAAAATGGGAAAGTGCAACACCGTTTGACAAGGGGTTGACAAAAGTTCATCGTTACTAGCTATGACAAGGGTTGCATGTCGTGTGTAATCAAGGTAAAAATCCCTACACCAGAAAATTTTATTCATAAAAATGAAACATTTGATTTTGAAGCACATTTTAATAAAAATTACATGTTGAATGGTTTGGATCGACTGTTTGGACTTTAAATATCGCAAAACTAAGTTGTGGTAAGATGTTGTAACTTTCAAATGTTGTAAGTGGATCCCTCCTTTATTCTGTAACATGAAATATATATGCAAGCAATACTTTGTCTTACTGGAATATATATTGTTTCAAGATTTCTATCAATTCAAGTGATCATGCAGCTAAGTCAACATCCCTTGGACTTGATTGAGGTAAGTCCACGTTACCTTATAATTCAATTAATTCTTATTTGATTAAATGGACTTCTGATTTAATTAAATATTTTCTGCTTCATTACATCTGCATGCAGGAGATTAGGAGATGCACTGTCAGCATAAACTATGGTCAGGGACTAGTCGTTGTTGCAAAAGGGCTTTGTTCACACAAAAGTATGCACAAAGTTTCAGTACAGCAAGCTGTACCTTTTAATCTTGTTTACACCTTTTGAATCGGATTGCAAGTGTACAATCCTATCGAGCAGTATATTAAGGGTATCGATCCACAGGGCGGTTCAAGTCTAATCTGGACAATTACTCAAACTAATTTGGTTCTAGAAGTTCTACAAATGGTTGGTTTGTTTGTTTAAGATCCTAAATTTGATTGCAATAATTAAATTATAGTAATTAAAAGTTTGGTTTTATCAGATAATAAAAGGCGTTTCCAGGGTTTCAGATTTCATCTTCCGCCTCTCAGCACCATTCACGCGACCCGTTTCCTTTCAGAAGCGACCCTTGTGACGCAACCCACATTAGGTATGATGCGGCCCGCGTCAGGTATGATGCGGTCCGGGGCATCGGGTGAATACAGCATTGTAGGGAGCAGAAAGTTGCATGGCGTCAGGTTAGCTAATGGTGCGGATTTTATTTATGTGTGAGTGAAAATGCAACCAGCTAGGTTTAGTGCTCTAGTTCTCCAAAACAAGCATGAGTGGGTCACCGAACTCAGGGGAAGGCATTCACTGGGGATTTCTTTCTGCATCCCTTCTGGTTCACCCCTTGTGACAACCTACGTTCATGATCAGTTGTCAACGGTTTTATTATTTTCGATTGTGAGGACGTTTAACTCTCGACAGGCGCAAGCCTCCGCCGTTAATTACATCAAAAAGACCTTTCAAGTTAGACTGAATACCTCGTTCATTTCGGGATTTGTGCCTATGGGTTGTGAACTGAATAATAGGGCTAAAAGGGCTCATGTATTGTTATATTTTTAATTATATGGTTGGTTCTCATTTGGTTTTGGATCATCTTTGATCAATTACTAATATGGATTTTATATTTTTAAATATGAGAATATACATGAGAAATATCATTTATGTGTTTTTAATTAGAAAGAAGTATTTAAATATCATTTTTATATTTTTATTTATAAAAATATGTCAAGAAAGGGGTGTATTTTAGTCATTTCAGATTATGGCTGAGACTTGGATATCTTGAATTATTATTTAAAATTGTAGAGGATTGAATTTGGGTTCATTTGGGACTTATTTGAGTTGATTTGGACTTAGTATGAGAAAGTTATGATAAAAAAGGACTTGTTTATAAAGGTTTTATATTTCATGGACTTGTTTGTAATTTTCCAGGGACCTGAGGCTGTGATTTGAGCTTTTGACAGGGTCTAGAGCGAAAAATGGGCCTTTAAGGGCTTGTTTACGAAGGTTTTATGCTGACAGGGGGCCTTTGTGTAATTTACAGGAGGTTCTCTGCATATTTTGAATAAACAGAGGGGTTTATATGCAAAAGTGTATCTTCTAGTCACATGTGGACTTTAGGATTGGTGCTGAGCATCAATATTTGGGTTTCTGGGCTTTGAGATGTGTGCAAGTCATTGGATTGAGATCATTGGGCTTTGAGATGTGTGCAAGGGGTTATTTAATTGAATAGACTTTGAGATTTGTGCTGTAGCATCAGGATTTGGGCTTTTGGGATTTGAGGTGTGTGCAAAACCTCTGGATTTAGTTTATTGGGCTTTAAGATTGGTGCAAGCATGATTTGGTTTACAGAGCTTTGAGATTTGGACTTTTGGGCCTTTAATGGGTGTACTGGATCATCAATTAGTGTTCATAGCACAGATATCATTCATTTGGGCTTTGAGATTGGTGACATCCCTTTTAATTCTTTTGAATCACTGACAAGGGGGTCCCATACTATCAGTGAACCATTGGATTCGAGTTTGAATTTAGGTCATCTGATCAAAAGGATTGCTTTAAGATCTGTGCTCCTTGCTTTAATAACTATGCTGAAGGTTATCGAGCTAGGGTTCATCTCTGATAAAACGGTTATGGCTGATTCCGGTCACGGTGGCACCGGCCAAGGGTACAGCTATGATCGCCTTGATGTCAAGAGCACAATATTGCCTTTGTCGGTCGTCGGCGGCCATCAAAGGTGGCGAAATAAGCATCTACAATATCAGTTGGTACCAATTGAGCTCCAGATCATTTCTGGTCAATTTCTTAATGATTTTCTTCAATTGATTGATCATTTGAAGTCGTATGAGACCATATAAGATGTTGAGAGCATCAATTTGGAGTTTAGATGAGGTTTGAGCACGATTTGGACTTTGTCCTCTCGGTTTCAATACCAATGTGGCACCAGTGATTACTACAGAGGTTTTAAGAAGTAGAGTATTCTTGAGGGTTAATTATGTCATTTAGGAGGACTTGAAACACTTCAGGATATTTAATTTTCATTGAATTAGACTTTGGATCAAAATTGGTATGAATAACATATATTTTTGACATCTTAAAATCCATTCCTCTTGAATTTTGTATAAAATATATAAATTTTATTTTGCATAATCAAAGATAGATGGATTAAGGATTTTTGTTCCAAATTTCAAATTTTTCTGAGCATTGTAGCTCAATCAAAAGGCTTGAGTAGTGCCAGGGGCATAAAAGTTCATTTTACAGTTTTAAATTTCAGAATTTCATTTTTTTTAAAAGGTCATTTTTACAGGAAAGTCCAAATGACATAAGGTTTATATCAATTTTGTGTATTTTTCTGTGCTCTACATGATGGTGTATTTACTTTTACCATTTGATTAACAGAACAGTCCAGACTTGCTGATTTACCCGCAGAGGTCCAAAAGGTGCATTTCAATGCATTTCACTGTACCAGTGGTACTTCTAAAGCCTTGTATTGCTGAGTATGTATTTGGCATTGTACCAGAGATCACCAGAGAGGGTTACATGGATTGGCATAGGTCTGGTTGGGCATATATACTGATTTAAACAAGTCTCTAAGGCATTTACACACTGTTTTTGTACCAGTCAAAGAAAAGAATCAAAATCAAAGATCCAAGTTATGAGAAACATTATTTTAACATGAATATAAGCTACCACAACCTGCACTTTTGCAGATAGATCTCTGTCTTCTTAAAAAATCACTTTATATTGCTCTTTTCATTAAGATTTGGACATGATCATTAGGATATCATGGTGTTGAGAATATGAGTGGCTCAAATCAATACATACTGATGCCTACTCACATCTTTTAAACTCCATCCTTCAATATGTACACATTAGTTCACCTTTTTCCCTTTTGCTTCATGCAATCCAGTGCATATGGCTTGTCCTTAGCCTTGCAATGGGATTCAAGCTCACTGGAAGCTAGCTGGCTCAACCTTACTGCTTCTATTATATGTA
>JARJHM010001455.1:0-26941 GCA_033356055.1 Carex pumila | reverse complement strand
CATTTTCTTCTTTTATTATCCAGGACGAATAGTAAAATACCACAGTTCTTACTAGGACACCTAAAACCAAACAAATTAGGGATCGACTAGCTATCTCTCAGTCAATTTTTTCTATTTATCTCCTAGTCAATAACTACTTGTGAGGGCTGCTAACAATTTTTTTTTTCATATGACATAGGATAACGTCTGAAAATATTAATATTAAGTAGTGAAAGTATTTATATATCGTCACGCAAGTGTAAATAGTTCATATGTCAAGTATTAGTAACTAACATAATTTATGAATTTTTTTATTTTTATTTCCATACATAGGATGATGCATGAAAGTATTAATTTCAAATATTGCAAGTAATCATACCTTGTCATGCAAATGTTAATAATTTATGTATCAAGTGTTTTATCTAAAATGTTTTATCTACAGTTTTTTTTTCTTTTGACATCAGATGACATTTGAAAGTACTAATATAAAGAATGCAAGTATTCATACCTCCTCATGTAAGTGTAAACAGTTCATGTACCAATCGAATGGGACTGCACCGATTGAGATTCCTTCTCCTGCGCCTATGCCGATTGAGATTTGAGACCCCCAATTGAAATTTCTGCGATTGAGTCTCCCCCCTATGAAACTCAAATGGCACATCCTACGATAGACAACACAGCACAGTCCAGGTTAGCGAGAATCGGAAATTTTTGCTTTCAATCGGCTCAACTCAGAGTAAACTCGGTGTAACTCGGCTTGACTCGGCTGGAAAATTGAAAAAATTCGGCTGAGTCAAGCACTGTTCATCCAAACCAAGTAATACTAACTAACATTGTTACACTAACTAACTCTTCTAACAACATTCTCTAACTGCCTTAAGCCTAACAGTATCTCAACTAACTATGCTTCTAGCTTGATCTTCAGTTATTGGATCTGTTGAGGCTGCATCTGACATACTGTTATTAAACATATAACCTGTAAGACTGAGAATGGTAACCTAATATAAAGCATATACATATAGGCATGCTTAGCTGTTAATAGAGGTACACAATACGTACTATTCTGAAGCTCATTGAAGAATTCAATAAACCAAGAACCATTGTTCAGAAGTTAGTGAGTTAATTTAATTCAATAAACTCTAATACTAAAATGCAAGACCAGTTCAAATCGCGATATCATCAGATTGAGGAATAAGGTAGGCTTCTTGGAATTAATTTGGAAGAGAAGGGTGAAAATACACTGGAACTAGTACCTTTCTTTCTCCAGAAAATCTGTCAGGGAAGGATGCATATATTTCTTTCGTCGTTTTCACTTTGTTCTCAGACCGAGCCCATGTGTAACACAAAAAGAAGAGAATTATATATGGCCTAGGTAGAATATGCAATTTGGGCTGTTATTAGTTGTCTTTAGAGTGAAGTCGTATTTGGGCCATGATTTTGGTTAGGCCTGTGTCTTTGTAGAAATTATGCCTTCCAGCTTTCATGAAAACAGTAGAAATTATTTGTTTGTATAATCAGTGAACTCGCTGTTGATAACCTACGCTTATATCAACTAAATTATTGATTGTTTAGTTTTTAAATTGTTTAAATTACAATTGGTGTGTAATAAGAAGAAACTTTGATCTTATTGCTTGGGTTGTTCATTCCACAGGCCCTGAATTGGGTTTGGCGAAATTAAAGATAGCTGACAATTCATTGGGCTGGGCTTCTTTCATTGTAAATTGAAAGATTAATTATTTCTGTTGGCATAAAAGGCCCTGAATTGCTCATATAACAGTTCATGTCACATTTTTTTCTTTTATTCTCCAGGAAGAATAGTAAAATATCACAGTTCTTACTAGGACCCCTAAAACCAAACAAATTATATCTACTTCCTGAAAAAAAAAAATTGGTAACCAAATGAAAAAGAAGAAACTGGACATGGAGTATTTACAATTTCATAGATAAGAATGGATTTCATTAATCATGCCACATCATAATTAGCAGAAGTACAATAGGACTTTTAAAGAAAATTAATTATTCCTTCAAAACAAAAGGATCAATTAGGAAAACAACCTCAGAAATCTTCATCAAAAACGTGACCATAAGAAATAAATAAAAAATAAGGTCAAAACTACAACGACATATCGGTGCTACTAAACAAACATCAATACTTTCAGCAGTAACTTTTGCAACCATAAACAATCACAATATATCAAACCAAATTTGTCCTATATAAAAATCAACAAGCAGTCTTATCATACAATGTCCACAAAAATGAATTCACAATACACACATATAAAATGCACACCGCATAAAGTGATTAGCACCAGTTGATAAACCCAAAACAATTAAAACAAACCAACAGCTATTTAACATACCAAACACACAAAAAGTACCACACACAAATAAATAGGACATAGACAGTATAACATGGTATCACCCGGACATAATTTAGTGCACAATATTTTTTCATTTTTTCTGTTTTCCTTTTTTTCCCTTTTTCCTTTTTTCCCTTTTTTTTTGGTTGTTTCCTATATTTTTTCAAGAACATTAAAAGCATCAAATAAGTTCGGCAGTCACACAAAATTATGCAATCTCGCAACAATAATTGTATTAGAGAGTGAAGACTTAAGAAGATGGATACAACAAATATCTTCTAATAGATAATCAAAGGAGATTATTTTTTTGCTTTTCTTCTTTTGGTTTTTTTGTTGTTATTTTGGTTTTTTATTTTTTTTGTTGGGGTTTTTATCTTTTTAAATTTTGGTATTTGAGGTGGTGTGAAGGGTTTCCGAATTTGAGAAGGTGGAGTCATATGGAGACAACAAATTGAGAGTGAGCAAACAAGCCCAGCCTAAGCACGATTCCTTTCTTCTACAAGAGAAATAGAGTTGAGAAAAAAATATTAGCATCTTATAACATCGGCAGAGGAGAAAAATATTATGACTATATCAGATTGGTAATATATAAATATCACAATACCAGCATTAATTACTAACAAAAATACGTAAATATTTCTTTCTCATGCTTTTACTCATTACATGGACGTATATATGAAAATATATATATTTAAATATGTAAATAGATACAGTTTGAAAATGAATTAAAAATTTAAGTTTTTTGGTGAACCAAAAAGGATAGAGGGGTCTAAATACATTTGGTTAGATCACTCGCTCTATGATTGATCAAAATGATGCAAGTATCAATAAATAAAGAGAAGAAATAAATTTAAAAATACAAGTGGTTTACTGTTGGGTCTCAAAATTAGCTTACCTTATGTTGTTAATGTCAAAATGATGATTCCTTCGTCAAACGAGACTCGGTAATTATGGCCACCGTTCTTGAACTTCTCCTTCAGGGTTGGACAGTCTTTAATTTTCAGCTGACAAAAATCCCTGGGAAGTTCTTCCAACTCACATATAAGGTTTGGACAGTTATCTAGTTGCATATACTGGAAAGTCACATGATTCTTCAAGTTCTTCGGCAGATGCTTAATATTGCATTGAGAAAAGAATAAATATTCGAGAGAGATAAGAGACTGAAAAATCTCATCATCAAAGTAATCTCCTTGGAAGTTATAAATTACCAAATTTTCTAATGAGGAGATTGTTTCATATGATAGCAACTTCAACAGTAACGGGTTGTCAACTGTCAAATTTTGAAGTGTAGATGTGCACTTATCCATTAGAGATAGGGTTTCGATCTCAGGACAGCACCTCACCCCAAACTTAAGAAGTGAAGTTAATGATCTCAGGCCTTCCAAACAACCATCCCATCCAACTATAGACAACTCCTTGAGAAAAGACAGGTGACCAATACGTAAAACTCCCCTTTGGTTTTTGAACGTTATTTGCCCGACAGTAAGGGCACCTAGTAATGGTAAATTAGATTTGGCTAGAATAACATCAACATTTGAGCAATCATAAAATTCTAGCCTCTCCAAGGAGGAAGGCAATGGTTCATTTGGTGTCCTCAGGTTGATGCAGCCATCTAATTTGAGCTCTATCAGGGAAGTCACGGCTCCAATGGTAATAGACTGAAGGTTCTTCAATGAACAAAGGACCTCCTTGGGAGGAAGAGATATTATTGTGCTCACTTTAGATAGTTGGAGTTTAGAGAGGGAAACAAGGCATTTTATGCCGGTGGATAATGAATCGCTGGTAATGCTGCATTCTGATATCTCAAGGTAAGTGAGTGAAGACGGTAAAACCAACTTGGACACTTCATTTTCATCGAATATTTTTTCTATATGGCAATGCATGCACATTACCCACGACTTGAAAATCTGATCCAAGGAATAACCATATTCTGTACTTGGGAAATAGATTTCTAGTAATTGAAAATGTTGAGTAACCATTTCTAGTAATTGAGGTAGAGCTTCACAATTGTCCTTCAAGAATTGTAAAAATGATTTCCCAGTTAACTCAACATATCAGGGCAATGCACTACAACAATGTAGGTACTTTTTGCGAGAGAAAAAACAAATTTACGACGGTACTCCCTCGCGAAAAGTACCGTCGCAAAAAGAAAAAGCTAAAGAATGAGAGTAGTCCGTCGCAAAAAGTCATTTTTTTATCCTCGTGAAAGGTGTCTCATTCTTGTTGTGATGGTACGTACTCTAAGTTCATGAAATTTTCTATTTGGTTCACGACCTCAAGTTTGGATTGCTTTCTTTCTCTCTTCATCACCAAATCATCCTCGGAACAATAAGTAAGCTCGGGGATAAATATTGTCTATCACAAAAGAAGTGAGGTTTAGTGCAATGGCTAGTAATTTTTTTAGGTTTATGAGTCTCTGACAACTGAGAAGTGATTCACCAATGAATGAGATTTCTTCCACATTATGACAGTTCATTAATGTTAGCGATGTGAGATGCCTTAGTAAATTCTGACTTTGGAGCCAATTTGGAATTCTATCTCCTCCAAATCCTTTACGTGCGAGAACATTTACACAAGGTTCTGAAACTCGGAATCGGAATCGGAATCGTATTTTTGACCGCCGAGTCAGAATCGGATGAATCGGCCGGAATCGGAAGAATCAAATCGGTAACTCGGGTTTTTTTGGCAGAACCCTTGTTTTGTAGCCAAAAAATAAGAAAAAATTGATAAAAATAATTTGTAAAAAAATTATGTTAATTAAGACAATATTACACTCAAATAATCCACTAATTATATAATGTATTACAAATATTATAAATATAACACATTTTTATTGCTAGAAGCTATATCGAGCTAGCTGAATTATTTCATTGTCCTCTGTATTAAAATACAAATGAAAATATTATTGTACAAAGTCAAAAAATAAAAACATTAATATAGTGTCAAATGAAAAATTAGTAGGATGTCATTTCCCCATTCCTATCATTTCTTCCATTTTTTTTTTGTGAAATGTAAAAAAATTATGGAGTCTGACAAAAAAAAAAAATTTTCATTTCTTCTCTCTTGAGGGACTCGCATTTCTTCTGATAAAATCATCACCTTGAACTCACTCTGCAAGATCATGAAGCAGGTCATGAAGTTGATAATAGATTATCTCATTTACTATAACCCGTTCCAGAAAAAATCTTGATACAAGCTCACGCAAGTAATTTTCACCAATATCTTCTAACCTTTCTTGATTATCTGTGATAAAACCTTCTGCCATCCAGATATTAATCAAAAGTTCTTTTTGGAAATAAGTGCCTTTCGGAAATAAGCTACAGATTGCAAAACAACGATGGAGATGCTGAGGCAGCTGCTGATAGCTCCAGATCCTTGCTTTCATGTCATCTCCCAACCAATCTTTTTCTGTTACTTTCTTCCAATGATAAATTAAAAAAATTAAAAGGCCAAGGAAGTATAAGTACGGTATACCAACAAACCAGAAATCAGAGTATGAAAAAGGAAAACGGAAAGTGGTCTGGTATACTGGTACCACTCCTGAGCGCTGACCATATATACTAAAAGAGGATGCCTTGCCTTCTCCTTAATATCAGTGTTGGGATAAACTAAGCAATACTGCACTGATTTGTGCCAGTATGCAAAGGATTGAAGAGAGAAAAATATTTTTCTAAATAGAAACAATGCTTTATTTCTTTTTTCTCTTACTCAATTACATAGAGTTCTACAGTATTTAAAGCAATACAATGTTCCTAAAATAATCATCCACAACTTCCCTAAATTAAGCACCCACTACACAACATGTTGAAAAATAACTAACTACTACTCTAACTAATCCTAAAATAACTATGCTGAAAATAACCAATGCCTAAAATAACTCATGCAGTTTTTATGCGTCTAAAAACTGCTTCTAACTAAACTAAATATAATTTTGAATTAATTTTGAATTAATTTTCAACACTCCCCCTTAATTCAAAATTGATTATACCAAAAACTGCTTTAAATTCTTCAAACATTCCTCTTAACTTGCCAATGCCTTAATCAGAATTTCAGCCTTATGTTCTTCTGAACTTGCACTCTTGATCTCCATTGTTCTTGCTTCTAATATTTCTTCTTGCAATGCTTGATGCTAGTTTTTCATTTTCTGCCATTTCTTCAAAGATTGTGGATCTTTGCCTTCCACCTGCTGTATACACCATGAAAAGCATGGGTTGCTCTTTATGTTTCTTCACAGCATACTTGTTGTTCTTCCCTCTGTTTTCTGAAACAATCGGCTTGCACACGACTGTATCTTTTGCAATGGAAGCACGACATCTTCTATGTCGTGCTGAAACAAGAACTCGCCAAATCTACAATGGCCACGTCCACCTCTGCATGGAGAGGACTCCCCCTTTCCGTAGAATGCCTTTTCATCACCTTTCTCCTTTGATCTGAACTTTGCTTCATGGGTCTGCAATGATCCCATTAGTTCATGAAAGGAATAGGTTGAAAGATCCTTTGATTCTTCTATTGCTGCAACTACATGATCAAACTTGGGTGTTAGGCTCCTTAACACTTTCGCCACCACAGTCTTCTCTTCCATGGTGTCTCCAAATGCTCGAATTTGGTTGACCACATCTTGTATTCTTGAGAGGAAAATTTGCACGGATTCCTCCTTGTTCATCTGCAATGTTTCAAAGTCCCTGCGTGGGCCTTGAAGTTTGATTGCCATGACTTGAGAACTTCCTTGAAATGCTGTTTTCAAGGTTGTGCATGCCTCCTTTGCATTGGTGGCTGCTGCAATTTTCAAGAAAATGGTGTCATGCACTGCTTGTTGGATGAAGAATAGCGCCTTCGCATCTCGCTTCGCTGTTTCTGTTGGTGTGGGATCTGCGGTTGGTGCTCCCGTCTCCACCAATTCCCATAGACCTTGCGACTTGAGCAAAGTTCGTATCTTGATACTCCAGAACTCATAGTTGTCTCCCTTGAACAGCGGAATCGTCGGATTTGAAATGCTCATGTTCTCTGCCATAGTCGAATCTGCCCTAATCTCTAACCTGGCTTTGATACCAATTTGTTAGGATAAACTCAGCAATACTGCAGTGCTTTGTGCCAGTATACAAAGGATTGAAGAGAGAAGAATATTTTTCTAAATAGAAATAACGTTTTATTTCCTTTCTCTCTTACTCAATTACATAGAGTTCTACAGTATTTAAAGCAATACAATGTTCCTAAAATAACCACCCACAACTTCCCTAAATTAACCACCCACTACACAACATGCTGAAAAATAACTAACCACTACTCTAACTAATCCTAAAATAACTATGCTGAAAATAACCAATGCCTAAAATAACTCATGCAGTTTTTATGCGTCTAAAAACTGCTTCTAACTAAACTAAACATATGCAAAGATTATCTAAATATAATTTTGAATTAATTTTCAACAATCAGTACCAATGTTGTACCATTAAATTCTCTTTTATGAGATTTTTTTCCTGGTGCCCATTGAAACTCTATCAATTTTCTAGTCACAGGAGAACAACTGGAATTTAAATGCTTCGGTGACCAAAATGATAGAGGGAACTTAAAAACATTTGTTATCAGAAAATGATGTCTTCCCTCTAATAACTGATCAAAATGATGGATCCATCAATAAAGAGAAGATATAAAATAAAAAATAGTAGTAGTTTACTGTGGGGTCTCAAAAGTAGTTTACCTTCTGTTGGAAATGTTAGAATGGTATATCCTTTGTCAAACCTGACCTTGAAATTAGGGCCACCCTTCTTGAACTTCTCCGTCAGAGTTGGAGAGTCTTTAATTTTCAGCTGATGAAGATTCTTGGGAAGTTCTTCCAATTCACATAGCTTTGGACAGTTTTCAATTTCCAACACACGAAGATTCCTGGGTAGTTCTTCCAGTTTACATAGGTTTGGACAGTTATATAGCACCAGATACTGGACAGATGCCAGATTTTTTAAGTTCTTCGGCAGATGGGTAGTTTCACAAACAGAAAATCTCAAATGTTTTAGAGAGGTAAGAGATTGAAAAACCTCATCATCTGAGGATTCTCCTTGGAAGCTAAAAATTTCCAAATCATCTATTGAGGAGATAGTTTCATTTGATAGTATCTTCAATAGTTTCAAGCCATCAACAGTAACATCTTCAAGTGATGCGCACTTGTCGATGGGAGATGAGAGGTTGATTGCAGGGCAGAGCGATATTTGTAGTACACAGAGTGCAGTTAATGAATTCAATCCCACCAAATTACCATCCCATCTCAATAAATATAGCTCCTTGAGAAGAGACAGGTTACCAACATCAAGGGCACGGATAACACCTGAGACATGAAGGGCATGAATAACATCAGCATTTGAGCATTCATTTAATATTAGGCTCTCCAAGGAGGAAGGCAAAGAATCATTTGATATGTTCAAATTGGGGCAGTTAGCTAATTCGAGCTCTATCAAAGAGGTCAAGGCTCCAATACCTCCCAAGGAACTGAGCAAAAAGCATCCTTTAATGGTAAGAGACTTGAGGTACTTCATTGAACATAGGACTTCCTTGGGAGGAAGAGAGGTTATTGTCATAGTTCAAAAAATCGGCCGATTCCGAGTCAAATCGGCCGATTCAACTCGGAATTGGACAGGACCGAGCCGATTTTTGCCCAATTCTCGAGTTTGTGCGATTTTTCAAAAAAAATCGGATGAATAGTGAAGAAATCGGCCGATTTTCCAATTTTTCGGCCGAGTCAAGCCGAGTTATACCGAGTCAAGCCAAGTTTACTCCGAATTGAGCCGATTCAAAGCAAAAATTTATGATTTCTCACTAACCTGAACTATGCTGTGCCATTCGAGTTTCATAGGGGGAGTCTCAATCGCAAAATTTTCATTTGGAGGTCTCAAATCTTAATCAGCGCAAGCGCAGGCGCAGAAGAAGGAATCTCAATTGGAGCAGTCCCATTAGATTTGAGTGAAAAGGCGGAGCCGCGGAGGAGAAGAAATGAGAAAGGGGAAGAATTAGAAAGTGCGTACTGCGCAGGAAGGAGAAGAGAAATAAATCTGCTGTGATTTCAAAGAATCGCAGGGAGACCAATTCAAAATCCCTCCCTTCATTTTATGCTATACACGGATCTCAAGACAAGCTATTATTTATACACTAATCTTAAGAAAAATGAAAGGAGAGATTTGGAATCACAGGTTCCTACAATTCTTTGGAATCGCAGCAGATTTATTTCCAGGAGAAGAGATGGGTTGGCATGTATTAATTTTACTATCTTAAAAAATTACAATCTGGTCCTTCTTAACTTTACTATTTTTCAACTTTACATTTTGTTTTAGTGAAAGGCCCTTAGTTATGTATTAATTTATCACAAAAAAGTCCAAATTTTGAGAGGTTACATCTGAGCTATTAATTTTACTATTATTTGAATGTAATATCATCTTAATTAACATAGTTTTTTTATAAATTATTTTTATCAATTTTTTCCTACTTTTTTACTACAAAACAAGATTTCTGTCAAAAAAACCCGATTTACCGATCCGATTTTCCGATTCCGGCCGATTCATCCGATTCTAAATAGGCGGTCAAAAATCCGATTCCGATTCCGATTCCGATTTTTTGAACTATGGTTATTGTATGAATAAAAGATAGTTTCAGTTTAGAAAGGGAA
The DNA here is from genome assembly GCA_033356055.1 of Carex pumila. Taxonomy (NCBI): domain Eukaryota; kingdom Viridiplantae; phylum Streptophyta; class Magnoliopsida; order Poales; family Cyperaceae; genus Carex; species Carex pumila. The sequence continues at coordinate 16,951 of JARJHM010001455.1, read as the reverse complement.
ACAAGGCATTGTATGCAGGTGGATAATGCATCATCAGTAATGCTACATGATGATATCTCAAGGTAAGTGAGTGAAGATGGTAAAACCAACTTGGACTCTTCATTTTTATAGAACATTGTTTCCATGTGGCAATGCATGAACTTAACCCAGGCATCCAAAAGCTGGTCTCGAGAATAATCTTTATTCCAAGGGTCAAATGTCAATATCTCTGCCCACTCATCCAAAAGCAGATCTGGAGAATCATTAAATGCACCTTCCAATCTGTGTTTCACAAACACAAAAAAATGCTTCACAGTTGGCACAAAAGGTTTGGGTATTGGTACATCCTCTGGTTTCAGCCACTCTACTATTTGCTTCACGACCTCATGTTGAGATTGGTTTCTTTCTTCCTTCTTCAACAAATCATCCTCAGAGAAATAACTAACTTGAGGGATATTGTTAATCTCTAAAGAAGTGAGATTTGGAGGAAAGGTAGGCATTTTTTTTAGGTTTTTGAATTCCCGTAGTATAAGGCTTGTACAACTGGGAAGTGATTCGTGAATGAATGAGATTTCTTCTACCTTATTACAGCCCATTAATTTTAGCGATCTGAGATGTTTTAGTGAATTCTGACTTAAAAGCCAATTTGGAAATCTATCTCCTCCAAATCCGTCAAGTGTGAGATCACTTATATGAGGATGAGGTTGTAATGCATCCAATAATTCAACGTGTGGAGTAGAGTGACGTGTAACATTATTAGTGTCTCTTTCATTAGAGTTCCACTCAAATTCTAGTGTCGTGAGATGCTTTTTCTTTTGCATATTGGCCTTTATAGCATCCTCTGTACTCACTACATTCTCAAGACCTGCAATATGCATTTCACCTCGAAGCTGATTTAAATTTTCTAGCTGGTGCAATTCATACCCACATTCGTCCCTTACAACGAAATGATCAAGCTTTTGGAGGGACGTCAGCCGTCCAACATGAGAAATAGTGGACATTGTCTCCCAGGTTGCATAAAACCACCTCAAGTTAATGACTTCACAAAAATCCTTGGGTAGGGATTCACAATTTGGCAGGTCAAGCCTCTGGAGGTGGTGAAGTTTGGATATAGAATCAAGAAACTTCTTATGAGGTTGAGAGCCAATAATATTGAGGTAACGGAGAAGTTTTAAATTGCCAATAGAGTCCGGCAAATCATTAACACAATCAGAAACATGTAAGATCTGAAGTTTCAATAGCTCTTGCAATACATTCTTTGGGACAATACCACCATCAGGTTCCACGCAGAAAGTGTGTATATTGTTCATGAGGAATAATTTTTCTTTTTGTTTGTTTATCATGCTTGCGGGCAAATATATGTGGCGAATGTTCTCACTTCTAGATAACATGTTGGTTATGTGGGAAGAAACATCTCTAGAATTAGTTGAGTCTATTCTGATAAAATCATCACCTTGAACCCACACTGCAAGATCATGAAGCAGGTCATGAAGTTGATATATATTTTTCTCTTCAACTTCTTCAATAAAAAACCTCAATACAAGGTCATCCAAGTAATTTTCATCGTTATCCTCCAACCTTTCTTCCTTATCTCTTGGGCTTATAAAACCTTCGGCCATCCATAAATCAATTAAAATCCTTCTTGTGAGTCTAGTGCCTTTTGGAAATAAGCTACAGAGTGCGAAACAACGTTGGAGATCATGAGGCAGCTGCTGATAGCTCCATATCCTTGCTTTCATGTTATCTCCCAACCAATCTTTTTCTGCAACTTCCTCCCAATACCTTAGGTTTTTCCCACTCAACAGCTTTGCCGCACCAGGGTCTCCCTTTAGCTTAACAGCTATTTTTCGACCTATTTTTTCAAATTCCTCTTTTTGCAATTGAGAATTTCTATGCCAAGCATAGTGCATAAAGAGTTCCAAAAATTGATCCTTCTCTATCTCCTGTAAATAATAGGGGTTTACTTCCGTAACACCAGGAAGGTTAGCCTTCTCTTCAACATTTTTGGATTGAGTTGTAACTAGAATTGTGCTCCCTGGTGAGCAACCACTTAAGCAACCAATGAATTTCTCCCATTGTTCAACAAAATCCTCAGTATCGCTCCAAAAATCATCTAACACAAGTAGAAGTTTCTTAGACCCTAACATGCTTTTTATTTTTGTTCAAAGAGCTTCAAGATATGTAGAGGGATAATCATTACTAGCACAATCTTTTGCCTTTATGATTTCTATCATATTCTTAATCACATCAGTGGCCTCAAATTTGCGAGGGGTATGCACCCATACAGAAATATCAAAATTATTTTGTTCATCCATAAATTTATAAACATACTGGGCAAGTGCTGTTTTCTCGATACCAGAACGGCTGGTAATGGCAATTATTGGGATAGATGATTTAGTGCTTGGTCCAGGCTCAGAATTTAAAGACTTTTTTATGAGTAAGCCGACTATATTCTCTTTATCTATCTCACGACCGAAAACTCTGACAGGAGGGTCTGAGCTTGTTTCCCTAATAGAATCACTACCACTAGCATTTTCTTGGACCTCTAACAAATCACGAAATTCATTGGCCCCCTCTGTAATTTCTATGAGTTTGTCTATACAATTCTTTGACCTGATTTTTTTCTTGGAGAAAACAGAGAAGTTATCTTTTAACCTCTGGGGTACAATTTGGGATGGTAAACTAATTCGAGTTCTGCTCTGTTTCTTCTCCTTTTTTTCTAGTATTTTCCTATCATCCTTTACCTTTTGTTTAAGCAGTTCATACTCAAATAGGTCGATTGCATCCTCAGCCTCATAGTACGCACCTTTGAGACTTTTGAGCCAGTTCACTATCTTCCCCTTGTTGGGGCTCTTTTCTGCTTTCTCAATCGCCGGAGAGAGGCGAGGAAGTATTGTGGCCTCAAGTATCTTCCTTTTTTCATCCATGCTGGTGCCGAGGTGGTGATGCGCTTTGTCGAAAACCATTTTGATCAAGGGGGATGCCACCCACCCCAAGGGGGTGAGAAGCGCCGCCTCAGCCATGTTTGGCCTTCTCTTCGTATGGGCTTTGTGGAAAGTTGGGTCACTTAGTTTTGGAGAGAGTTGAAGGAAGTTGAGAAAATTAGAAAGGAATTAATTGTTCGAGATGAGATGGTAATAAATGTAGGAAATTTTGCGAGACGGTAGCTAGGGGAAAATACATTGATCTGACCCAGTTCAATGCTTCTTTCTTTGCTTGTTTTTATTTTTTATTTTTTTACTTTAAAATTAGAACAACACAAAATTGACTGTTGAGAGGAAAGTGAAAAGGAATGGTACCACTGCCACATAAGAGGAAAGGACTTACAATAATCTGAAACATTTGGAAGTGCGTTCTCGTTTGGCAAAAAAATGAAAAAGAATGCGTTCACATGACTACCACTAGTGATAGCATGTGCTGCACGCAAAAATGGACTGCATAGAACTAATAAATTATTTAATTAATCGTATGACATATAGATTTCCTCTGGCCAGGCTGTACAACACAGTCTGTGGTAGGTAGAGGTGAAGCCACACAGTCACTGAAAGTTGTACCGTTAAAGATTAAGCTGATACATTGAAAATTTTTTAAATTGCTTGGGTCCAAAATATCAAGTTAAATCACATTGTTAGCAACTGCATGCATGTTGCATTTTGGAGCCCAAGCGTTGGGTAATTTTGTGATTAAGGTGAAATTTCCTATGGACTTACCCTCAAATCTCTTCTTTTAAGACAGTTATTTTTCTCTATCGAGCTACCCACTTCATTTTTTTTTTTTTTTTTTTTTTGTTTCTAATACAATCATAACAAGGGTCGACAAGGTTAAATAGAAAATTAACCAAAATCTTATTCGCCTCCCCTTCTCCTTCATGCCCTTCTATCTCCCTATGAAATATTGTCTCAAGTTGCTCGCTTATCTCCCTTTGTTCTCATGTGCATTTGTAAACAATTATTTATCCACTAGCTAGGTACAATATGTAATTTGGGCCGTTGTGAGATGTCTTTAGAGTTAGTTCCGTAGCTCATTATTTGGGCCCTGAATTGGGTTGGGCCTGTTTATTTCTAGATTAAACAGTCAATAATTCCTATTTTGGATCAAAGCAGCAGGAAATATTTCTTTGTATAGTCTGTTTCCTTTATTGCACAAGAGGAATGTGAAAGAAACATGTAAGTTTGTGATTTAATATGTGAAAACTCTTACTCGAATAATAACACTGTAGGTTAGTATATGATTATCAGTGAACCTGTGTTCTTCACAGAAAAATGTCGTTGAGCACTTCTTTTTCCTTCTTCTTTTTGTATATTTTTCATGTAGACTATAATATTGTGCATGTTATAAGATACATGTCGTGTACTGTTTGATTTATTGCTAAATTAACATTATTTTTTGTAAATAAGTTACCAAACTATGCTAATAATAACTCAATTGATTAATAACCATTGGTGTGAAGCCAAAAAATTATCTTTTCATCAGATATATATATATATAGAGAGAGAGAGAGAGAGAGTAAGGCTACAGTGCTATGGATTGCATAGAGGGCTACGGTACTACGACTCAATATTCGAGTTTTCAAAATCCTAACAGTCGATCTGAACCGTTCATTTTGTTCTCCATATTAATATGTGCTTGGAGACCAAATTACTCAAGAGAAAGGATGGTGAGGCGAGAGAGCTAGAGAGAGAAAGGATGGTGCGGCGAGAGAGTGAGAGAGAGAAATCGAGAGTGCTATTGGTCGATTGATTTTGGATGAAATTATTTTTTTTTTGAGAGAAATTTAGTATTTGCGACTGGCGTCAACACCGGTCGCTGATGCTCCTTTTTGCTATAGTGAGAGGGTTTACTCCACCACTTATTCCAACCAAACATGACCCTCATTATTATTACTCTATCAAACTACCAAAATCCAGCCATAATAAGGGTTAAATTACAAATTTCGTCCTATAAACTTGATTTTTAATTTTTTTAATTTTTTATTATTATTTTTTCTAATACAAAGGAAGAAGAGAAGAGTTGGAATTTTAGTTAACCCCAGTCTTTGAATAGTCGTAATTTAAAATCAAGGCCCATGCATGAATATCTACTAGCAGTCCTTCAATTTTTTTAGGTATAATAATATCTTCTAGACTTATTTTTATTTTGACAATAATCTTCGATGGTACTTAATTTATGAATAGAGAATTCGTTTTCATTTTTTTCTTGGTGTATACTTCTAGTAAATTAAGGCTGAATCTCAGTTCCATGACTGAAGGTCGAACAATGCAAAATTGGTTCCTGCCAGACTCGTATCTGATTAGAAATGACAAATTTATTATGGGCCCTGATTTCGAGCCGTAGTTGTCTATTGCCTGAGTCGCTGATTCAACAGGCCCTCATTTGGGTTGGGCCGAATTAAAGAGCACTGACAACTCTTTGCCCTGGGCCTCTTTAATTCGTTGCAGATTGAAGAATGACTTACTTCTGATTGCATCAAATTCTAACCAAATATAACCATTTTTGAATCGTGAAGAAAACTAAAATATTCTTGTCCAAACGAAAAAAAAAATTGTCCAAAATTAAAATATAAATCAAGATCAGTCTTACAGACAGATAAAAAGAGCACAAGAATTAATTGAGGCAATATTATTATCTACACCCAATTTTAATCTAGTGTTAAAATGTCTCATTCATTGCTTGCGTGCCCAATTTTTATCTTTGATTTAAAAGCTCAATAGTCAATTCGAACTCCTCAACATAATCTCCAGATTAAAATTTATTTGGAAACCAAATTTTATATTTTTTTGAGAATTTTTACTATATTTTAGGTAGGTATAAATCTTTTGCACATCTATAAAAAAATGTAAATTTATTTTCAAAAAATAGAGAAATTTATATCCAAGTACATTTTAATATGGGGGTCATGTTGAGCAGTTCAGTTCGACTATTTGAACTTCCAAAATAGAAATAAAAAAGTGATGAAATATGATTGGAGCACAAAAACGGAAACAACTAATTTTGAGGGGAGAAAAATAGAAAAATAATAGATAGGACGATTTGAGCAATTATTTCTATGACATAGAATCAATTAAGCAATCTTTATAATACTGTTGTTGGGAAAATAAGGAAACAATAAAGTCAGCCACGTCGCCATGCCGGTCAAAGCATCCCTTTATTTCATTTTATTCCTAATCTTCACCATCTCTTTATTTCTGTTAAATGGTATTAAATTTGTGAACCTAAGTTTAAAAATTGAAAAGTGGAGATTGAAGAGTGAACTATATATCTGTTTGGCATCAAATTCTATAGTCACATGCTTCCCTCTCTATTAATTATATCTAGGTAGAAATGTGAAAATACAACAGTTCTTACTATAGGATCCCTAAAACCAAACAAATTAATTATATCTACTTCCTGAAAAAAAAAATCGGGTAACCAAAAGAAAAATAAGAAACTTGATTCATAGAAAGCATATTATGATGTACCCTAAACCCTAAAAGAAAATACATGGATTTCATTAATGATGGTACAATATTATAATTAGCAAAATACAATACATAAAAGAACATTAATTATTCCTTCAATAAATAAAAAGGTTCAGTTAGAAAAACAACTTCAGAAATTGTTGTTAAAAATGTGACCATAAAAAAATTAAAACATAAAATAAAGGAAAAAAATAATAATAAAACAATGACATCAGTACTACTTAACAAGTTGCATCAACCCTTTAAATAAAATATTTTGCAACAAAAAACAACCGTAATATATCAAACATAGTTTGCCCCATAAAAAAATTAACAAGTAGTCTTATTATGCATATGTCCATAAATAAATTGGCTACAATGCACACCATATAAAATACACACCATATAAAGTGACTAGTACAAGCTGATAAACTCAAAACACTTTAAAAGACCAACAAATCTTAAACAAACAACACACACAAAATGTATCAAATACAAATAAAATTGTATCATCCTGACTTAAATTAGTGCAAAATCTTTTTTTTTTTCAATTTTTTTTACTTTTTCCCTTTTTTTGATTTTTTCCCCTTTTTTGTGTTTTTTTGCTCTAGTTTTCCAATAACATTTAAAGCATCAAATAAGTTCATCAGTTACAAAAAAATTATACAATATCCCAGCCATGATTGTACTGGAGAGTGAAGACTTAGAAGCCGGACATAACAAATTTCTTTCAAAGGTAATCAATGGAGAATCTTTTTTTCTTTTCTTTTTTTGGTTTTTTGGTTTTTTTTTTCGTTGTGGTTTTTTTTTATTTATTTTGGGGATGAGGTTGTATGGGGGATTAGAAAAGTGGAGAAGGAGAGGGCAGAGAAGAAATTGGAGAGAGTGAGAGAACAACTCCAGCCTAAGAACTTTACTAAAACAAACTTGAGCTTAACAACGATTCCTTTCTTCTGCAAAAAAACAGAATTAAGATGAAAAGATTAGTATCTTATAGCATTGGCAGAGCAGTGAAAAGTTATGACTATCAAATGGATTATCAATAAATATTGCAATGCCAGAATTAATTACTGACAAAAAAAGGTAACGTTTATCTTTCTCATGCTTTTATTCCATACATGGACGTGTCTGTGAAATTAGATATATAGAAATATGTAAACGGAAGCAGTTCAAAAATGAATCAAAAAGTTCTAAAGTCCTTGCTCTGCAAAGCCGATGATTGAAAACTTGAAATTCAAGATTTTCTATAAATTAAATTATTTGTATCTCAAACACAACTCATATACAATTTTCTGGAGAAAAATATGGTAGAATCTGTGACAGAAATCCACATGCACAAAAATTAATGAGAGAATTGGTTCACTGAATATAGAAGCTGCAAGTTTGGAACATACATAATGAGAAATAAAATAGCAAAGGCCAAGGAAATATAAGTACGGTATATGATCAAAAAGCCAGAAATCAAAGCAAGAAAAAGGGAAAAGGAAAGTGGTCAGGTACACTGGTACGGTTTCATGAATGATAAACCATACCAGCATTCCAGCACAAAACCAGAATGTACGTAGGAGGATGCCTTTTCTCATCTGCTAGTTTAAGGCTTCAGCCAAAATCTACACAATTATACTACTTAATGTCAAGTACCAACTACCAAGGTCATTGTACCAATAAGATATTTTTTATCAGGTTTTAGTCCAGGTGCCCTTTGAAACTATCAATTTTCCAGTCATGGATAAACAACAGGAATTTAAATGCTTTGGTGAACCAAAAGGATAATGGGGATCTGAAAACATTTGATTAGATCCCTCTAATTACTGATCAAAATGATGTATCCATCAATAAAGAGAAGATATAGAATTAAAAATAGAAGTGGTTTACTGTGGGGTCCCAAAATTAGCTTACCTTCTGTCAGAAATTTCACAACGGTGCTTCCTTCGTGAGACCTGACCCGGTAAGGGCCACCCTTGTTGAACTTCTTTGTCAGGGTTGGACAGCCTTCAATATACAACTCACGAATATTCCTGGGTAGTTCTTCCAGTTCATATAGGTTTGGACAGTTTTTAATTTTCATAAGCTGGAGAGATTGAAGATTCTTCAAGTTCTTCGGCAGATGGGTAATATTGCAATCATAAAAGTACAAACGCTCCAAAGAGGTAAGAGACTGAAAAACCTCATCATCTAAGGAATCTCCTTGAAAGAGACCAATTGACAAAGTATCAATTGAGGAGATAGTTTCATTTGATAGCATCAACTTCAATAATAAAATGTTGTCAACATAAACAACTGCAAGTGGACATGCGTACTTCTCCATAGGAGATGAGAGATTGATCTCTAGGTTGGTCGTGACATGTAAACTATAAAGGGTAGTTAATGAATTCAATCCCTCCAAATGAACATTCCATCCTGTTATAGTCAAATTCTCGAGACGAGACAGGTGACCAACATGTAAAACTTCCCTTCGGTTTTTTAAATCATTAAAGACAGTAAGGGCACGTAGTTCCGGTAAATTTGATTTGGCAAGAATAACATCAACATTTGAGCAATCCCAAAATTTTAGCTTTTCTAAGGAAGAAGGCAATGGTCCATTTGATGTGCTCAAATTGAGGCAGCCATTTAATTCTAGCGCTATCAGGGAGCTCAAGGCTCCAATACCTCCCAAGGAACTGAGCAAATAACAATCACTAATGGTAAGAGACCGGAGATTCTTTAATAAACATAGGACTTCTTTGGGAGGAAGAGAGGTTATTGTCTGAATGTCGAATAGTTTTAGTTTAGAGAGGGAAACAAGGCATTGTATGCTGGTGGATAATGCATCACTAGTAATTCTACATGATGATATCTCAAGGTCAGTAAGTGAAGATGGTAAAACCAACCTGGATTCTTCATTTCTATTGAACATTGTTTCTATGTGGTCATGCATGAACACAGTCCACACATTCAATAGCTGAATCCGAGAATAATCATCACTTAAAGGGTCATAATTAACTATCTTCCAAAAAATATTTACATTCTGTGAATTTCTGTTGCGGATTTCTGGCTCAGCTTCCAATCTGTCTTTCGCAAACTGTAAAAATAGCCCCCCATATAAAGAAACTTGTTGCTTCAATTTCAGGCACTCTGCTACTTTCTTCATGTCCTCAAGTTTGGATTTCTTTCTTTCTTCCTCCATCAACAAATCATCCTCAGAGAAATAACTAAGCTGTGGGAGATGGTCTATCACTAAATATATAAGGTTTGGAGGAAGGAGAGGCATTTGTTTAAGGTTTTTCAGCCCCTGTAGTATAAGAATCCTACATTTGGGAAGTGATTCATCAATGGATGAGATTCCTTCTACTTTATCACAGTTCGTTAATGTTAACGATGTTAAATGCTGTAGTGAATTCCCACTTAGAAGCCAATTTGGAAATCTCTCTCCTTTAAATCCTACAAGTGTGAGGGCACTTGTATTAGGATGAGGTTGCAATGCATCTAATAATTGAACATGCTGAGTAAAGAGACCTGTAACATTATGAGTGTCTCTTTCATCAGAGCTCCACTGAAAATGTAGTTTCTTGATATATTTTTTATTTTGCATATTGGCCTTTACAGCATCCGCTATATTCCGTACATTCTCAAGACCTGAAATGCGCATTTCACCTCGTAGTTGATTCAAATTTTCTAGTTGGTGCAATTCATTCCCACGTTCATTCCTTACAAGGAATTTATCAAGGCATTGGAGGGACGTCAGCCTTCCAACATTAGAAATATGGGACATTGTCTCCCAAAAATTTTCAAAGCGCCTCAAGCTAATGAGTTCAGAAAAATCATTGGGTAGGGATTCACAATATTTTGGAAGGACAAGCGTTTGAAGGTGGTAAAGTTTGCATATGGAATTAGGAAGTTTCTTAATAGGCCGAGAGCCATTAATATCCAGGGAACGGAGATGCTTTAAATTGCCAATATAGTCTGGCAAGTCATCAACACAATGAGAAAGATCTAACACCCGCAGTTTTTTCATGTGTTTCAATACCTCTTGTAAAACTTCCTTTGGGACAAAACAACTATCCGCCAGCACAAAAAAAGTGCGTATATTTTTCATGAGGCATAATGTTTCCTTTAATTCGTTTATCATGCTTGAGGGTAAAAGGATGTGACGAATGTTTTCACTTCTAGATAACATGTCGCTAATGTGGGTAGGAATTTCTCTGAAATTAAAGGAGTCTATTCTGATAAAATCATCACCTTGAACATGCTCTGCAAGATCATGAAGCAGGTCATGAAGTTCATAATATATTTCTCCTTTTTTATTATCTACTTCTTCAATAAAGAACCTCGATACGAGCTCATGCAAGTAATTTTCACCGATATCCTCCAACCTTTCTTCCTTATCTCTTGGCCTTATAAAGCCTTCTGCCATCCATAAATTAATTAAAAATTGTCTTTGCAACATAAAACCTTTTGGAAATAAGCTACATAATGCAAAACAACGTTGAAGATCTAGAGGCAGCTGCTGATAGCTCCAGATCCTTGCTTTCATGTTATCTCCCAACCAATCTTTCTCTGCTACTTCCTCCCAATGCCTTAGGTCAAGTTTTCCACTCAACTCATGACCCACTAGCTTTGCTGCACCAGGATCTCCTTTTAGTTTAACAGATATTTTTTGACCTATTTTTTCGAATTCCACCTTTTGTAAATGACAATTGTGAGGCCAAGCATAGTGCATAAAGAGTTCCAAAAATTGACCCTCCTCTATCTCCTCTAAATTATAAGTCTCTACTATTGCAACACCAGCAACGCCAGCCTGTTGTGCAACATTTTTATATTGAGTTGTAAGTAGAACTTTGCTCCCTGGTAAGCAAGTACTTAAGCAACCAATGACATTCTCCCATTGTGCAACAAAATCCTCATTATCACTCCAAAAATCATCTAACACAAGTAGAATTTTCTTAGACCCTAACATGCGTCTGATTTGTAATAAAAGAGATTCAAGAGATGCAGAGGGATTATTAGTAGGAGTGTGTTCCTTTGCCTCTATGGTTTCTATTATCTTCTTAATCACATCGGTGGCCTTAAATTTGCGAGGGACATGCACCCACACAGCAAGATCAAAATGATCTTGTTCATCCATATGCTTATGAACATACTGGGCAAGTGCAGTTTTCCCGACACCACAACGGCCCGTGATGGCAATTATAGGGATAGCTGGTCGAATGCTTGGCCCAGCTTCAGAATTTAAAGGTTCTGTCATAAGTAAGCCGACTATGTTTTCTTTATCTTTCTCACGACCAAAAACTCTACTGGGAGGCTCTGAGAACGTATCCCTGTCATTTTCATGGGACTCTAACAAATCACGAAATTCGTCAGCCTCTTCTTCAAGTTTTATGAGCTTGTCTATACAACTCTGTAGGTCGACCCCATACTTTGACTTAAGTGAAGCATTCTTAAGAGATCGGGATACAAATTGGGGTGTTAAACTAATTTGCACTCTCCTCTCATTCTTCTCAGTTTGTTCTAATGCTTTTCTACCATCCATTACCTTCTGCTCAAGCTGTTCATAGTCGAGTAGGTCGATTGCTTCCTCACACTCATAGTATGCAACCTTCAGCCTTTCGAGCCAGTCCACTAGCTTCTCCTTCTTGGGGCTCTTTTCAGCTTTATCAATCACCAGAGAGAGGCGAGGAAGTATTGGAAGTATTTCAGCCTCAAGTAACTTCCTTCTTTTCTCGATGCTGGTGTCGGTGCTGGTGCTGAGATGATCACGTGCTTTGTTGAATATGTAGGTGCCGAGATGGTCATACACTTTGTCGCTTATCGATTTGAACAAGGGGGCCACCAACCACCCAAAGGGGGCGAGAATAGGCGTTCCAGCCATAGTTTGCCTTGTCTTCTCTTTCGTATAGGATTCAAGTAAAGTTGGATCAATACTTAATTTTGACACAAGTTTTGGAAAGAGTTGAAGAAATTGAAGTTGAGAAAATTCGGAAAGAAATGGTTGGAGATGAGAAGATAAGGTGGGAAAAATTGTGGGTGGTGGGTAGAGGTCAAGCCACACCTATCACTAGAAATTGATCAACTGTTGAAGATTCAACAGATGCATGCTGCTCTAGATAATGTAAGCTGTCCAAGTAGGACTGTAGCGTGTAGGAGGGAATATTACTAACTACCTACTTTGGAGCCCACATGACCACACGCTTGGGGATTATATGATCATTAAGGGTTAAATATCTTCTTTTTAAACATTTATTCATCTAATTATTTTTAATTCAAATGTCGTTTTAATGTTTTATAAATTTTTGATAGCATGGATCTGTAACCCAAAAAGAAAACTATGTATATGTTCTTTGTTCGTTTCACTTTGTTCCCGGATCGGGCTTATGTGCACTTGTAACCCATTGGGCTGCAGTAAGTTGTCTTTTGAGTTCCTTTGCTGATTAATTGGGCCCTTATTTGGGTTGGGCCTGTTCTTTGTAGATTAAACACTGAATTATTCCAACTTTGAATAGTCAGTTTCATATCAGAAAAATGCTATTGAGCATTTCTTTTTCCTATTTTTTTATATATTTTCTTGTAGACCGAGGCCGTAACATTGTGCATGTTAATATGTTATTAGTGATAATTAAGTTATGCAGCCATCAAAGCGGGGTTAATTGGAGTTTATATAATTTTATAATTTATTTTTAATTACTTTTTGGTTGAACCTTATCAACCAGATTCTAATGTAAGTAGCAGTGTATTTAAAGTAAATAAAGATAAGGATGGTACAAATGTTTTCATTGTTTTTGTGCTGCTATCATGTTTTTATTTTTAGATCTACAATGATTTAAAATTTGAAACTCAAATTTCAAAATAAAACCATTAAATATATTCTATATTATTTTTTCTATACACGTAAAAGATCATGATATTTCGACTTTGTTTTTTATTAGTATTAAGAGCTTTCAAAAATATACTAATGTGAATAAATTTTGAGCGTTGGTTTTTCCAAAAGTGGTAATTATTTATGTGCATATAGAGAAAATTATATATATATTATATCTAATAGTTTTATTTTGACATATAAAATTTTAAAAAATGTTGTTAAAAATATTTAAAATTAGAGACCTAATGAAGACAAATAAATAAAAGCATTTTAACCATGACTAAGCACCTACGTCTTCAAAATTAGCCACGCCTTTATACCAATTGTTAAATGCTCCAATATAAGTGTCCATTATTTCACTATCTTCAATGGGCTACAGTCAATCTATTCAATGTAATAATAACTTAATAAAATGTGTAACAACAAGATCATAACAATACATGCAGGAACAAACTTTCTTGTCAGAATAATGAGTTCCAGGCTAGACTAAAATGATTTAGCAAGATATGATCAAGCTCAAAATATATTATGGAATTGTAATCTCTTTTTAGGCAAGAGTAGGTTTTCAAATTGTTGAACAGTACGTAGTACCGGTGTTAATAAATTGGAGGCACATGAATGATTTTTTGGCTAGCAAATTTGTAGCCTAGCTATAGGCCAATATAAAAAGAATTTTTTTTTTTTTCCTCAAAAAAAAAAGAATTTTAATAAATTAAAAATGATAATTACTACTGGTGTTTTTAATCAAAACCGATGACCTAACACTATAGACCATTTAATAAAAACCTATCTTTAATACCGATAATTTTAATATAACCAGTGTGAAAAATCATTTAACACCAATTATTTAATAAAAATAGTTTTAACACCGGTTGTAAAAAAATTTATATTTTCAGCAACTCTTCTGTTAGCCGCAGTACAAGAATAGGTGATAAATGTCAATTTTAATAGCTGATAAATCTGATTTCTGTAGTAGCTAGTGATCTAATTATGGAAGAAGATAGGATTTAAGGAACTCCAAAGGCACATCTTCTAAATTCCAATATAGATATAATGGTTGATTTGTATATTAATTATAACAGTATATAATCATATAAAACGGTTGATAATGAAATAAAATGGTGGGAATCGACAGATTAAAAATAAATTAGAACAACATTTACTTATATGTCACATGTCATTTATGATTAAATTGGCATGATTTTTTTGTAAATAAGTTGCTAAACTCAATTGATTAATTAGTTTTTTAAACTATTTCAATAACAAATCCAATTTTATTTGGATTGCATCATTATACATAAAATCCGAATCTTTGAGGGTCATAATTGAAAGAAGTAATTCTATGGGGAAGAAAATAGAAAAATGGTTAGATAGGACCATTTATGCAATTATACTTTGGTATGACATATATAAACCAATTATACAATGTAGCAACTAGTGTTGTTGTGAAAATAAGCAAACAATACAAGTCATCCATGTGACCATGCCGGTCAAAGCTCTTGTCTTTATTCATGCAAATAACAATCACCATCTCTCCTCTCTCTCTCTCTCTCTCTCTCTCTTTCTTGTTACAATTAACCTCTTAATGTTTTTCCTATTTTTTTTATTTGATGAACCTTCACAATACGCCAATACAGGAGTGTCCATGTGTCAGCTTAAGAGGTGGTAAAGTTGAAAGATGTAAACAGTAAACAGGATAATAAATGCAGAGGAGAAGAGAGAGAAAGTTAAAAGAAAGAAACCCACGAATTAAAAGCAAAAGAATGAATGACATGACTACATATCACTTGGCTTAACGATAATTTCTTATGCTTGAACTTGGTCCATTAGACAATCAAATGCCAACAAGATATATTATAAACTGAGGCATATTTATTGCTGAGCAAAACTAGAGTGATGTGTTTATCAAGAGAATTTAATGAGTACAATTACAAAAAATATATCAAATTGATTTCAAACATCGAATCTAAACTTTTGAAATATGTATAAAGATCAAACAATCAAAGAAATGAATATTTTATAAGTTAATTTATAAATTATTTATATATTCAATTTTTATCATTTTTTTGACCGCTTAATCTTATAGCAAATAAATTCAAAACTTTCAAAATTTTACATGTACATGCATTACTCATAAAGTACATAGATTTCAACAGTTTGGATTCAACATTTGAAGTCGATCCAACATACTGTTGGAGTTGTGCTCACCAAACCATCTTGGTGAACACATCGCACCCTAGCTTTGCTTTTTATTGCTTTAATTAGACAAAGAGTAAGACTTGAGTGCTATGGATAGCATAGAGGCCTCTATGCTACGGCTCAATATTCGAGTTTTCAAAATCCAAACGGTCGATCCGAACCGTTCATCTTATTCTCCATATTAATATCTGCTTGGAGATCAAATTTTATAATTTTCTGAATTTTTTTACTATCTATTAAGCCACTTTGAAAATCGTTAATCCAACGGTTTTACTGTTGGATCAACAATTTTGTAAACTACTTAATAAATAGTAAAAAAATTCAGAAAAATGTAAAATTTGGTCTCCAAACAGATATTAATATGGAGAATAAGATGAACGGTTCGGATCGACCGTTTAAATTTTGAAAACTCGAATATTGAGCCGTAACATAGAGGCCTCTATGCTATCCATAGCACCCAAGCCTTATTCTTAGACAAATACTCCATAGGTTACAACTTTTTGTAATATTGAGAACTAACTCCACCATGATTTTCATTGCTTGCTAGGTTAGCAAAGTATATTATATACGCTGATATAAAAATAAATAACAACTAGGGGTGAAAACGGACTAGACATACGGGTCGGATTGTGGTAAAACTATATTTGTATTTATTTTTACGATACGGATCAGATTTGATATTTATTAAAAATATTATTAAAAAATACTAAAATTAATAATATTTATCTAACTATAATGATAAATAACATAATTTTTTCATAATATTGATTAAACTATATGGTATATATTTACTATTAATATGGACAATTAAAAATTAAAATTATATCCATATCCATACAGATATTTAGATATCGGTATTTATCTATATTTAATTTTCAAATATGAATATATTATCCTCTCCGTTTTCACCTCTATTAATAACATAATTGCAAGAAGATAACATGTTTGTTCATATTAATAAATAAAAGCCTATTAGTTGTACCTTTTGATGTTTACATTGTTCAAAATAATAATTGTACAAATTTGTTGACCAACTCCAAAGATTCTTAGAAATAATAAAGATGTCTCTTGATTTCAATATATGCCAGCATTTCATTTATTTCCTATATATGATTCATGTTCAATTGTTCAATTGTAAAAGACATGTAAATTTTTAATGTATCTACAATCTTCTAGATTACTTAATTTTATAAATATTTATATCTTAATACATACTATGTTACACAATTGTAAAAAATACTAGTTGGGTGGTTTGCACCTTTTCAATGTATATTACGTGTCCATATTCGTTGGAACTAAAGTCATTATTTTTTGAGTGAGGAAATTAACAATTTTCTTTTAAATTTAAGTAGAAGTAGAAGTAAGGGTGAAAACGGGTCGGATATTATATTATGACCGAATTCGGATCCGTATTCAAAAATTAGATGCGGATATTTGATATCTGAATATCCGTGCAAATAGTGGTAAAGATATGCTCTTGAATTTTAATTATTTATATCTA